>JAQQZR010000019.1:7469327-7489912 GCA_030068235.1 Notoglanidium macrostoma
CGCCTCTCGCCCGAAGATGCTGGGATTGGCTCCAGCTTCCCCCGACCCAGATGGATAAAGCGGTATAGATAATGGATGACTGGATGGATAATAATAATAATAATAATAATAATAATAATAAAACAACCATGATACGGTGATATTTTCTGAGACTGTTATGCCTTAAAAATCTCATACTTTTATATGCTGCTACAAAGAGTGGCAGAGTCCTTAAAATTTGAGATGTGGTATGCATAGAAAAAAGGCAAACATTTGCTAATGCCAGTCTTAGCAGAAAAACAGTTAATCAGGCAGATGGATTAGACACTGATCAAAGCCACTGATCAAGCCACAGCTCACTGACATGAAAATAATTTTGTAGCTTATACAATTGCTGTAGATAAGCTCACAGGACTGACTATAGATGGAGAGTCTGGTGAGGATGATGTGAAAAAAAAACTGTCCAGGTGAGCTGACAGCCTCCTACTGTATTATAAACCAAGTGGCTTTATGTGGTAAAGTACTAAGAATGGATCATTTAATGTGCACTCTAATAAAGGATGATGATTTTATCAGAGCCAAGGGTCAGTTTTAGTTGTTTGTTGCCATACCACACAGGGGTGAGTTGACCATCATTTCATGGATGTCAAGTAACATGACAGAGTTTCATAATGAAATGTGGCTGTATGAAATAACTTTTTTGTATGATATGACAGAGCATTTAATTATGTAAGCAGTAACTGCAGGGAGATGATCATGTGATCACTGAAATGCACAGGAATATGAAAGCCTTCGAAAACAAAATGTAACAACAAAACTTAGGTCACTTTCCTTTCAGTGAAATAATCTACACACTTTGAGACATAGAAATTCTATTTCGAACTATTCCAGATTCTGTTTGCAGTTGATGTGGACAGCGCACCAAACAACAAACTCAAGGACATGTAGAAATTGGTAGAGGCTGGCCAGTTCTCCCATTTCATGAATCAATGCCAGGGCTCTGCTTACCTGCTGCTCATATGCTGTGAATATTTTGTAGCTCATACTTTAAGCAGCTATTCTCTATGGTGAATATGAACAAAACAGATCACAGGATACATATCAGTAGCTCAGAATTTTACCCCAAAAATTAATTTACAGCAGGTAAGTTTTCTGCTACACAGTAGTCTTTAATGCAGGGGAGTTTTTTGCATTTTGACTTGTTTCATGGATGTTCCACTAACATTAAATGTAACTATAAACTGATAAAAAACCTGGTGACTTAATGTTAAACATTTGAGTGTACTTCTAATTTAATCCTTTGTTATAAATTGTTCCCTGGACTGGGTTTCCTAGCTGTTTAAAACAGTCAGAGTTGTAGAATGTTGTATAGAAATTTCAAAATTTTCTGCTTATGACTTGTGAAAGTGACTAATTGATTTGATTTGTCCTTTTTTTATTGCCTAGCTCTAAAAAATTTTGAATGAGAAGAGTACTGAACTTGTACCTAACATTTTAGGGCAGTGGTGTCAATAACTCAAAAATGTGTCTAAATGTAATATTTCAGACTAGAAACTCTATAGCTGGGGTACTCAAATATAAACCTGAAAGGTCCACTTACCAAATGTCCAGTCAGGGCAAGGTCCGGAAAAGTGACGGAAAATTCCAATTCCAGAACTCCAGAACAAAAACTCCAGAACAACTACAAAAAAAAGCTGATAAGTCCACAAATCCCTCGAACTATGTACAAAAAGCCATGTGGAGGGCCAGTTAGTGTGAGAAGTGACAACTTTTTTCTGCCACCAGTTGTTTAAACTTGGGCATAAAAGGTGTGAGGGCCAGACACAGGCACTGTTGTAAGTGTTCATCAGTCAGTCTGCTGCAGTATGAGCTCTTCACTATATTCAAAATTGAAAAAGCAGATTCACAACAGTATGTTGAGGGAAACATGGAGAGAATTTGAAGAGCCATCTTCTGCAGGACAGGAGCACCTGCTGCAGTAACCAACTTTGTCCAGAAGGTGACAGGGTCACAATAAGCCTCCTGCAGTACAAGGTTTTCTTGAAGAACAATAAATTCTGTTTGCAGGCAAGCAGCATCAGCCCATGGGCAGACATTACGGGCCTCAATTGAGAATTCAGCAACATTTCTGACAAGAAAAGGATTTTCAATGCACAGTAAAACTTGTTTTCCCAGGACAAAATCTCCAAAGCGAGTCTGAAAATTTCCAATGAGCTTGTCCAGGAACTCAGCATGATCTTGGTGATGTTTGCCTGCAGTGTTTCGTTCCAAAAGTATTGGGAAGTGCAGAAGGATGCTTTCAAATAGTTCATAAGTTTCATTACTGTTGTCATGACCTCTGAGTACCTTTCTCCAAGACTGGCACACAAAACCATCAGGTGAATGATGCAATGGTATGCCAAGAGGTCAGGGTGGTGAGCTCTCAAGTGCGACACTAATCCCTTAATCATACATGGAGCTCCATCAGTAGCAATAGAAACAACATGCTTCAGGTTTATCCCTCTGTCTGTCAACATCTGCATTACTGCTTCATAAATGTCATCCCCTCTTGTGTGCCCATGGATGGCTGTGAGACCTAAAATATCCTCAATAAATTTTCCACTTTCTTCATCAAAAAATCTGACAAAGACCATCAGTTGGGCATTGTCTGTGATATCTGTTGATTCATCCACAGCCAGTGAAATGAATTCGCCTCTTTTAACAGCACTGCTAAATTGGTCAAGTAAATCATTTGCAAGTACTTCAGTTCTTCTTGTAGTGGAATCTGACAACGGTATTTTGTTAATTTTCTGTATTATTTCATCCCTTTGACTCCCCTCCAACAGAACATCCAGAACTTCATTCATACATTCTCTGACTATTTCAGCATCAGAGAAAGGCTTTTTGCATTTTCCTAAGACCCATAACACTTGCAGTGACACCTCCAATGCCCACTCTTGTGCATTAGCTGACATAACTATTATACTGCTGGTAGCTTAGTATGATGATTTTAGCTGGTTTATTTTTGTTGTCCTAACCTATGTGTTCTGGGGATAATTTTGTTCAAAATGTGCATGTTTCTTGTCATAGGGACAATTCGCATTAGCACTTTTGACAATGGCTACAGTCTCGTTGCAGATTAAACACATTGGTTTTGTGCTTCCCTCGGGGAGTATGAAGCATATTTGTCATTCCACTCAATCTTAAACTCACAGTTCTCAGAGTCAACTTTTCATTTCTTGCTCATGGCCAGTTTTGAGCACGCCATGTCACATTCAGAATGAAAAATGCAAGATATTTAACTTGAATGTTTACGTTTGCAGCTTGCAAAAAAGTGAAATGATGACGGTACATAAACTTTGGGTTGTGAGTGAGTGACGTTGCCCTAGTGATGCTGCTGTACGCCTTCTTTGATTGGGTCTGAACCTGAACAAAGATGAGTGGAACGGCATCTCTTAAAATAGCACTGAATCATTGATGATAATCGATTGGATGATTTTATTTATTTTTTTAAAGATTTTCGTGTCCGTCCGAATTGAACTTTGTCTGGGTCCGTATCCGGACCGGGGCCCGCCTATTGAGTACCCCGGCTCTATAGTAATCTATACTTTATGTGAGGCTATGCTGGGGACAGCATCTTTTCTTTTGTTTTAATGGAATGTTTTCACTTTGATATTACTTTGTATGACATCCTGCACTAATTTGAGTTGGCTTTAACTATGGACAAGGCGACGAGTTATACCTTCTGGTCAACTAGTAAAAAAATAACAGGCTAGTTGAGCAACCTCTAATATAAGCTATATCAGTTTTTCCAAGTTTTGAAAAATATATAACAGTATGAAAGACATATAAGAAATATGAAAAACCATATAAGAAGACCTCATTTGGACTTATCTCTGCTAAGAAGATGCATGTGTTTAGTCTCCCATCTCTCTTGTCTCCATGTGGCCTCAACCTTTCTTTTTTCAGCATATAAGTCTCTATACTAGGCAATAAATTTTGGTATTTTGGAATGAATTATTGAATCTCAACAAAGGGCAACACCCAACACATTTCTGAATCTTTTTTAACAAACACCTTAAGTCACCTAAGCAGACATGTCTAGCTCTCCAGTTCGATATGAAGTTCTTTCAAGGATAAAATTGGTGCAAACTATCAAAGTTTCCCTTCTGTCCCTTCAGCTATCAAAACTCAGAACCACACCACACCTCTTATCTTATTAACTGGTCTTCTGATAAATGTTTTGTTCTGTCCAATATAAGAACTGCTGCTGTAATGCCTGTTCTCAAATATACTAGCCTTGATCATAATGAACATTTTCATTATAATTTCTAATGTTCAATTTCTGTCCAAACTCCAAAGAGCAGAGGCCAATAATCAATATTTTCTCATCAGATTTTTTACTCTACATAGTGCACTTCTCAGTACAAGTACATTGCATGTACACATCTAACCCTGCATTGAGATTGAACATAGCAAGAGCATGCACTACAGGCACTACAGTCGCCTTGCCGCTGACATTGTCAGTGTGTGTGGATGTTCTGTGACATAGATGAATAGGTGGATACAAGTTCGTTCTTGCAAACTTAGGCAGTAAAACTAACATACATTCAACTGGTATATACCAAGTCAACTGACCATAAATAGGGTATAACTTCAGGAAATCTTTTAAATGTGAAATCAATTGATAAAGGAACATAATGAACATGCATGATTACATGTTTGGTAAGAAAATCAGCTAATCAAAAGGCATTTGTGAGGTGTGATTTTGTGTTGATGCCAAGTCAACATGTGCTTTATAGGACACATTTCCTAGACTTGATATTTAATTGACATTAAAATTACTTTGTGTGTAGCCTACATTACAATAAATGTGCTCCTGGTCGAAGTGGAGTGGCTAATTACTGTAAATAGTCAAATCAAGTAAAGTCTAAGTGGCTTTTATGGTAATTTCCTCCATATATAGATGTTACAGTACATAATAAAATGAGACAATGTTCCTCCTTGACCAAGGTGCTACATATAGGACAACACTGAAGTACAAGGTCAAGTCAAGTCAAGTGGCTTTTATTGTCATTTCAACCATATACATGTAATACAGTGTACAGTGAAACGAGACAGCATTTCTCCAGGACCAAGATGCTATATACAAGACAACAGCTTTAGTGCTGGGGGAGAATGTGCACTCCGATAATAAATACAGAGACGTTGGAAAGTATTTTTGGTTGTTAGGGGCCGGCTCGCCGCACTTCCGCTTCCTCACACATCGTTCTCGCACACTGCTACTCGGCACACCGCTACTCGGCACACCGCTTCTCGGCACACCGCTCCTGGCGAACCCCCCTCCCCGGCCGCCGGCATCAGGCCACACCAGAAACTGGAGGCCTGGTCTCCATAGCAACCCAAGGACGCAAAGCGTTTCCAATAGGTCTTTCCTACAGGTCGGCGTTTTAAGTATTTCTTTATGTCCAATAATGTTTCTCGTAGGTAGACATGAACACCGTCTATTTGGTGTCCAAGTGCCGTCAGAATCATGCCAAAAAAACAAAAATAAAATAAAAATAAAACAAAAAGGCACGATTTTCAGATCCGGAGTGGCCGCTGCGAGCTGCGCGTGAAACGTGTGCAACAGAAGACAACAGTGCATGTGTGCAAACATGTGCAAAAATTGCAAAGGTAGATGAATATATACATATACATAGCTGTTACACAGTCTGGCAGTGAGGGCCTGAATGCTTCAGTACCTCTTGCCAGATGGCAGGATGGTGAAGAGTTTGTGTGAGTGGTATGTGGAATCTTGTGGGAAGCTGGTGGTGTTAAGGATGCAGTGGGTGTGGTGAATGTCTGTGAATGGAGGTAAGATAGACTCCAATGATCTTCTCAGCTGTTCTCTCTATCCGCTGTAGGGTCTCGTGGTCTGGTGCAGTTTCCATAACAGACATTGATGCGGCTATGTACAAGGTGGTGAGGATGGGTGGTGGTAGATGGGCTTTCCTCAGCTGTCGCAGGAAGTAAAGACACTGCTGGGCTTTCCTTGCTATGGAGCTGGTGTTGAGGGATCAGGAGAGGTTCTCCAACAGGTGAACACCAAGGAATTTGGTGCTCTTGACCATCTCCACAGAAGATCCTTTTATGTTCAGTGGAGAGTGGTCATTCTGTGCTCTTCTGAAGTCAGCAATCATCTCTTTTGTTTTGTCCACGTTCAGAGACAGGCTGACTATGCACCAGTCCATTAGCTGCTGCACCTCCTCTATGTATGCTGACTCATCGTTCTTGCTGATGAGACCCACCACAGCCGTGACATCTGCAAACTTGATGTGGTGCGAGCTGTGCATTGCTGCACAGTTGTGAGTCATCAGAGTGAACAGTAGTGGACTGAGCACACAGCCCTGGGGGGCCCCAGTGCTCAGTGTGGTGGTGCTGGAGATACTGTTCCCAAGCCGGACAGACTGAGGTCTCTCAGTCAGGAAGTCCAAGATCCAGTTGCAGAGAGAGGAGTTCAGGCTGTGTGCGCTTTGCTGTTCCGATGGCCCAAGACAGTTTGGCCCTCTCTGTTCTTAGATGCTAGGTCACCTGCTCTGAAGGTGGAGTCATGAGTCCTCAGTAGCTCTCGCACCTCTGAAGTCAACAACATGGAATGGTGCAAGAACTCTGTGCTAGTTTCTAGTTACTGCTAATTGTTTGTGGAGTTTGTGACTGTTAGATGCAGACACACACACACACACACACACACAAATGTATACATTCATCCATCTCTGCAATTTTTGCACATTCCAATTGGATTAGCACTGCACTGTCTTGTCTTGTGATGTCTGCACTGTCTGCAATGTTTGCAAGTTTGCATACTTGCACTTTATGCTGTCTTTGCTATGTTTGCACATGTTTGCACACATGCACTTTGTTGTCTTCTGTTGCACACGTTCACTTTGTACTTCTGTGTTGTCCTATATGTAGCACCTTGGACAAGGAGGAAAATTGTCTCATTTTATTATGTACTGTAACATCTATATATGGTTGAAATGACAATAAATGCCACTTGACTTGACTTGAACCACCGCCTCATACGCCTCAGCTCCCACCACCCCAGACACAAGGGACAGCCAGGAGATGAACACTCAACACCTCCACTGAATACGCACCCTGCATTGCCCACACGTCTGTGTTTGTATTCTTCTGCACTCCCTATAAACACTGCACTTAACTTTGAGCTCCCTGACTCCGGCATTTTGTTGGTTCGTCTATGTTTGCTTGCTCACAAAGCCAAAAAGTTTAATAGGCCGGACCAATCCTCTATTGCACTTTCACACAAGCTGTCTCTCAAGGATCAGTCTTTGGTCCCCTCCTTGTCATCATTTATATCCTTCCCCAATCCCAAACACAGTCAGCTTCCATTGTTATACAGATGACAATGAAATGTATCTTAGAACAAGGTACAGCACAGCTCTTTCTCCCAGCTCATTCTAAAATTTCTAAAAATGAAACCCTGACAAAATCTAAATTTTACTTGACAATACACTTTAGTTTGAACCCCATACTAGGTTATACCAGTAAATCACTTTTTATCAGCTGTGCTCCACTTTCACATTGCTCAACTTCAGGCCCTACTTAGTAGGAAAGACCCTGAAACACTGATTCGTGCTTCATAACCTCAACCTTATACTATTATTAATTCTTCTTTTCTGTTATTTCTGAAAGAACCCTACATATACTCCAACATACAGATATGGAAAAAAAGAGAACACTTCATTTTTTCTTACATTAGCATATCAATGTATAGTAGCCACAAGTGCACCTCATTTTACTTAATGAGATGCTGATTAGGTGATTACCTGAACCAAATATTATGTAACAATGAGCAGTTTGGATGGCAAAAACAATGCTAGTAGTACCTTAAATTTAATTGGAATACAAAAATATCTATTCATCATGCCAAAAGAATTACAAAGAAAAGTTCTGAGTTAGAAAAAAGGGGTTCCATTCTGGCTTTACTGGCAAAGGAATAAAGTGAGCATCAGGTGGCTTCCATCCTCAAAATTTCAAAGACAGCAGTTCATAAGAACAAGATCCAGCTGATCAGTACAATAATGTACTGAGGTTTGCTAAAGACCATAAGGATTGGACTGTTGATGACTGGAGTAAGGTCATCTTATCTGATGAGTCCAATTTTCGGTCATCTAACGGTTACATTGAGACCTGGAAAGGCTTACAAACCACAGTGTCTTGCACCCACTGTGAAATTTGGATTTAGGATCAGTGATGATCTGGTAGTGCTTCATCAAGAAGAGCCAGATTTTTGCTTGTGGATGCATCAAGCCATGTACAAGGTTATCCTGGAAGAAAACTTGCTCCCTCCTGCTCTGAGTGTTCCCCAACTCTGAGGAATAGGTATTCCAGCTCTATGCCACTCAGCTAGGTCAATCAAGGTGTGGATGGAGGACCACAAGATCAAGACCCTGTCATGGCCAGAGCTGAACCCCACTGAAAACCTCTGGAATATTATTAAAAGGAAGATGGATGGTCACAAGCCATGAAGCAAAGATGAGCTGACTAAATTTGTGCTGGGAGTGGCATAAAGTGACTCAAGCGCAGTGTGAAAGACTGGTGGAGAGCCTGCCACGATGCATGAAAACTGATTAAATGTCAGGACTATTCCACCAAATTTTGATTTCTGAACACCTCCTAAGTTCAAACATTGGTATTGTGTTGTTTAAAATTTAATATGATCTTGATATTGTATGCATTATTCAAGGTCTGAAAACACTGCATCCATTTTTTATTTTGCCTAGATGTCATTTCTTGCAATTAAATGCTGTAAGTAACAATGTTTTTAAGTGTAATTTTGGGAAAATGTCAGTAGTTTATGGAATAAAACAAAAATGTTCATCTCCCTTAAACACATACCTATAAATAGTAAACCATATAAACTGATAATTTTGCAGTGGTCTCTTAATTTTTTCTAGAGCTGTATTACAAAATTCAGCAGCTAGAGTACTTACTTACAAAGCAATGCATGATCTCACCCTGCCTGCCACTCACCAGGACCTTAAGTACTACAATTACTTCTTCAATTTTAAGAGACCTCTTAAAATGTACCCTCTCTGAACACTTTTCCATTCTTTTTCCTATGTCTTTTTTTTTTTTGAAGCAACAAACGAGTGATAGATGAGAGTTACAAAAGTGCTTTATACAGTAAATGGAAGAGGTCATTTTTGTGTCCTGGATTTGTGACATTGGAAATTAAACTTTAGGGTTCAGACTCCTGTTTCTGAGCATTACAACATGCCTTGTTACTCTCAGAGGAATATGGCCTGAAATTGCATTAATATTATTTTTGTACATTGTAAATTGTAAAGTATTTGTGGACAAAAAACATTTGCTTTATTGCATTATTTATAGCATTATTGTACTAACCAGCTGGGCCTGTGTGAGATAGCGTTTCCACCACAAGTACTTGTGCATGGAGGGAATGGTGGACAAGCTGTAGTATGAATACATCAGCACGTGGATGAAGCTGTTCAGTGTGGGTCCAAAAAAACCTGTACACAAACCATACACCACATCAGCCAAGTCAATCCCATCTTGAAAACACATCATTTAATTTTATAAATAATAAATTAGATCAAGCTAAATGGTTAATTACTGTGCTTTAGAATATGAGACATACATTTTAAACTGCACATACATTGTTTCTGCAACATGAATTCAGGTTATTGCCAAGTTTGCATATCCTTAATGTCACATTCACCATGATCAATTCCCCCCACAACACCAGAGTATACCTTTGGTTCAAATTTCTATTGTTGTCTGCCTCAGCATACCTTTCAGCCCTGACAAAATGTAGCAAAACATTTATTTAAAAAGAAACCATGATGCATTGAACACCCTGTTGTGTTACACAAGCATTGAAACTATTGCAGCTGAGAAGGCCATTCTTGGCATTCATTCAAAGAATTTTCTGAGCCTGTATCTTATTCCATTAAACAAAACCTTATAAAACTATACTGTCATGCCCAAAGGTTGACACCCCTGTGCTTCTTTCAGAAAATGCACTGCTTCTCCCAGAATATTGTTGCAAGTATAAATGCTTTGGTATTCACACATTTATTTCTTTTCTTTGCACTGGAACAGTACTAAAACATAAAAAAGACAAATCTGATATCATTCCACATAGAATTCCAGAAATCGAGTGGACAAAATTATTAACACCCTCAATTTAATATTTGATAGCACACCCCTTGGAAACAATAGCTAAAATCAGTTGCTTTCTGTAACCATGAATGAGTTTCTAATACCTTCTATATACCTTCCTATATCTTGTTTTGCCCAACTGCTCCAGGTCTTTAAGATTTGAAAGGTGCCATTGTGGGCCACTTCAGAACTCCCCAGTGCTATGTCCGTAAACCATTTCTGGTTGCTTTTTGAAGTACAGCCATAACCAAAAGGTTTGAGAATGAAACAAGTATTGGTTCTCACGAAGTTTTCTGCTTCAATGTTTTTAGATCTTTTTGTCAGATGTTTCTATGGTATACTGAAGTATTATTACAAGCATTTCATAAGTGTCAAAGGCTTTTATGGGCAATTACATTAGGTCTATGCAAAGAGTCAATATTTGCAGTGGTGCCGCTTCTTTTTCAAGACCTCTGCAATTCACATTGGCATGCTGTCAATCAACTTCTGGGCCAAATCCTGACTGAAGGCAGCCCATTTTTGCATAATTAATGCTTGGAGTTTGTCAGAATTTGAGGGTTTTTGTTTGTCCACCCACTTCTTGAGTATTGACCACAAGTTCTAAATGGGATTAAGGTCTGGGGAGTTTCCTGGCCATGGACACAAAATTTTGATGTTTTGTACCCTGAGCCACTTAGTTATCACTTTTGCCTTATGGCATGATTCTCCATCATGCTGTAAAAGGCAGTGTTTGTCATCAAACTGTTCTTGGACGGTTGGGAGAAGTTGTTCTCAGAGGATGTTTTGGTAACATTCTTTATTCATGGCTGTGCTCTTAGGCAAAATTGTGAGTGAGCCCACTGCCTTGGGTGAGAAGCAACCCCACACATGAATGGTCTCAGGATGCTTTACTGTTGGCAAGACACAGGAATGATGGTAGTGCTCACCTTTTTTTCTCTAGATAATCTTTTTTCCAGATGCCCCAATTGATCAGAAAGGGGATTCATCAGAGAAAATGACTTTACCCCAGTCATCAGCCATCTGTGATGTTTTTCTTGGAGAGAAGTGGCTTTTTTTGCTGCCCTTCTTGACAACAGGCCATCCTCCAAAAGTTTTCACCTCACTGTGTATGTAGATGCACTCACACTTGCCTGCTGCCATTCTTGAGGAAGCTCTGCACTGGTGGTACCCCGATCCCACAGCTGAATCAACTTTAGGAGATATTCCTGGCGCTTGCTGGACTTTCTTGGGTGTCCTGTGCCTTCTGCACAACAATTGAAACTCTCTCCTTGAAGTTCTTGATGAACCAATAAATAGTTGATTTAGGTGCAATCTTACTAGCAGCAATATCCTTGCCTGTGAAGCCCTTTTTGTGCAAAGCAATGATGACTGCATGTGTTTCCTTGCTGGTAACCATGGTCAACAGAGGAAGAACAATGATTTCAAGCACGACCCTCCTTTTAAAGCATCCAGTCTGCTATTCTAACTCAATCAGCATGACAAAGTGATCTCCAGCCATGTCCTCGTCAACACTCTCACCTGTGTTAGCAAGAGAATCACTGAAATGATGTCAGCAGGTCCTTTTGTGGCAGAGCTGAAATGCAGTGGAAATGTTTTTTTTGGAATTAAGTTAATTTTCATGGCAAAGAGGGACTTTGCAATTAATTGCAATTCATCTGACACTCTTCATAATATTCTGGAGTAGCCTATATGCAAATTGCCAACATAAAAACTTAGGCAGCAGAATTTGTGAAAATTAATATTTGTGTCATTCTCAAAACTTTTGGCCACTGCTGTATGCTTTGGGTTTTCTCTAAACAATACAATGATGTGCTTTACCAAAAAGCTCTTTTTTAGTCTCATCTGTCTACAGGATGTTCTTCTAGAAAGATGTTGGCTTCCTTAGGTAAGTTTTGGCAAACTCCAGTCTGGCTTTTTTATGCCTTTGTGTCAGCAGTGACAATTTCTGTTTTCTCCCGAAAAATTTTCTCCTCTGTCCACGTCCATGGATGTTAGCTACAGTGCCATGGGCTGTAGAATTCTTAATAATGTTGCACGCAGTGGACACAGGAAGATTAAGATCTCTGGATATGGGCTTGTAGCATTGTGATTGTCCATGCTTTCCCACATTTCTCATCCCTCAAATCCTCAGACAATTCTTTGCTCTTTCTTTTCTCCATGCTTAGTGTGGTATCTCCAGCTGCTGTCGTGAGTTCAGCTTCAGAACAACTTTGGCAAAAACATAAAATAACATCCATTCATTTGATAATCTGGTGCTTGCTTGTCATATGCTTTGCTACGTCCTTTTTGAAACACTCAGTTGAACTTTTCTTTCAAGTTGCTTGCTGTGAAGGGGACGGTCAGAATCTGTTTAAGTTGAACCTGATATTAAGCAATAATATCAAGTCTGTACTGGTCATTATCCTCACATCTCATACATTCTACATTGCCTTGTGTTTGTGTTTAATGTTTGTATTGTACTGTGTGGTAGTTAAAATAAATGTTCGTCTTATCATGACCTGTGATTTCGCCTGGTCATTATTGTTCACATCTATGTCACTTATTGGGTCATTTCTGTACCTAATTTAACTTTTTTTTTTTTTTTTTTTTTTTTTTACAGTCCACCTAAGAAGAGTTTTGTGACAGTGTTTGTTACAATAGATATTATCAGACTATTTCAGTGGACAAATAGGTTACTTTGGGATGTATAATAATCCTGTTATCATTTAACACCCTCAAAATGATCAATTAAATAAACAATATATATATATATATTTTTAAATCCTACATGTGAATACTAAAGCATTTCTACTTTCAACAATTTTCTGGGAAAAGTGGTGCATTTTCTGAAAGAAGCACAGTGTCAACATTTTTTGCCATAATTTTATAATACTTACAAAAAAAACATATCTTCTAATGTCTTCAGTTGTTGCATACACCAAGCTGCAGTGGATGTATTTGCACAGTACAGTACTTGGATTCATTGTGCCTTTTTAATACAGCAAGATTTATATACACTGCTGATTGGTAACACCTCCGACACAACCACCAAATGAGAAAAGACATGGGGAAACTGTTGGAAGTTAGAAGTGCCCATGGAAAATGGAAATACAGATGGAAACTGCCCATTGCACAATGTTTCACACAGTTTGGAGGAAATATGTCATTCAACCTGGAAACCATAGCAAATACCATTTTCAGATTGAGCAAGCCCGTGTTTTGTGTTCCCCTAATTAGTTCCCCATTTAAGTTTTGTTTTCTCTCTTTAGTGAGCATAATTTTATGTTTGACTTGCCTTGCTTTGTCTTGGTCTAGTCCTTTGATTTCATTTTCTAATATTTGTTTTTTTCCTCTCTTTTTTCAATTGTTAGTTGTTTATTTACTAAAGACTATTTGCACTTGCATCTGACTTCCTGAATTTGTGACTCTAAAAGCTAAAGACATCTACTACAAAACTTTATAGATGTCACTTCTTTATCACAAGGATCTCAAAGTTGAATACATTTAATAAAGATGGCTGCTTACTTAAACTTGAATACAGTGACATACTTAGGCCATGCTAAAAAAGATTTTCAGAAAGAAATTTAATTATGATACACTTCCATTTTATTAGGAACACTGGTATGCCTAGTTCTTCATGCAGTTATCCAATCAGGTGGCAGCTACTTATTCTTTTGTCTTAGCACAAAACTGTGTATACTTACTCTGTCCACAGGGGATCCAGTTGAGAACACACCACCAGATGTTAAACATGGAGGCATGATGATACACATGCAAGAAGGTGATCTGATTGTTCTTCTTTCTTAGTACAAAGAAGATGGTGTCAAGAAACTCAATCAGCTTAGAGAAGTAGTACCACCACAACACTTTTGCTACCTGTCCAGAAAAGAAAAAGTCATAGGACAGCTATAGTGAATTGCTCAAATATAATTACATGAGGCCTTAATTAAATATCAAAAATATAAAACCAGCCTTTATTGTGTACATCAATTAATATATGAAACAAATTAGACACTCAATAGGATGGATAATTAATTCATAGTATATATGTTTATCTTTGTTATTATATATATAATGTTATACATATGTTCTGGTCAATACTACTAAGCACTCCATGTATTTCGATCCCTCTATCACTCCTCCTTTCTGCTTTTTTTCTTCACTCAATTTTCTAGCTTATCTGGCTTTCTCATCTATTTCATTTCTTTATAACTCACTCATAAGTTCACTCACTCAGTCATGCTCTTACTCACTCATTATCTATCTATCTATCTATCTATCTAGCTATCTACTGTATCTAGCTATCTATCTAGCTATCGATCTACTATTTCTTTCTGTGTTAAAATGTAACTTCCCCATCTATTTAATTTTTTATCATTCACTCATTCACTCACTATCTATCTATCTAACCCTGGCAAGCGCTCCAACCGAGGGAAGCTGGAGGTTCCGAGCCACTCTGACACCGTTAACCAGCAAGGCTGGGCTGTGTAATCTGGCACGGCTGGAGGACAATTCCCGGCCAATTCCCAGCCCGCGGTGGCAGTGGATAAAACGGAGGCGGCGGCATAGCTCAACGGTGAGTACTGTACCGAGGAGTAATGACTCTCTCTCTCTCACACATATTCCCCACAGACTCATCCTAAGAGGAGCTCACCGCAGCACGGAGGACTGCCCTTTTCCCCGGCGCTGCCTCCGTTACAGAGGACCACAGCTGGACGTGGAACCGTCCCCAGCTGGACCCGGAAGCACAACCACAGCCTCACCCATGAGCGAACTTTCCCCAGCGCGCGTACTTTCACCACACAAACACAGACTTTTCCGCACTCACTCCTTCTCGGACTCACCAATAAAATCACTGTTACTCACCTTAACTGCTGCCTTCAGTGCCTTTTGTTCTGTCGCAACAGTGTTACACTCACCCTGGTGGAGAATACGGGCATGCGACGAACAACCCCAGCCGACGGAGGTGGCGATCGGCCCGGTAATCCAGCGGCTATTGGAGGCCAGCCTGGAGCAGGGCCAGGTGAACCAAGAGCTAGCACGGGGCATTAGCATGCTAGCCCAGGAGCTGGTCGCCCTCCGCATGCCCCCCGCTGCCGCGGCGGCCTCCCCGGTGCCTTCGCGGGATATATTCTGGCTGCTCGGCAAGATGACCGTGGACGATGACACGGAGGCGTATTTAACCCTATTCGAGAAGACCGCGGAGTGGGAGGGATGGCCCCGTGAGGAATGGCCGCGGTTACTCTCTCCACTCCTCACCAGCGAAACGCAGCACACATACCACGCCCTTCCGACGGAAGAAGCTGCGCAGTATACAAGGCTAAAGGAGGAAATCCTAGCGCGCTGCGTGCTCTTGGTGAGCACAAGTAGATGAACTTTTGCAAATCTCATGTCGCTGGTTACAACCAGAAGTGCTCTTGGCCGGTGAAGTTGTCCAGCGGCTTACTATGGACCGATTCGCGCGGGGCCTTCCTGGAGAAGTGTGCCATCGGCTGGGCACAACCCACCATGCCTAACGATCTGGTCGGGGTGCTGGAGGCCGCAGTTTCCATCCGGGACATGGCACGAGAGCGGCCGAGGCCGCTGCACTTTGACGCTCTGCCGGCAGACCTCCGGGATTCACCTTCAGCCCATCGCCAGCCCTTCCGCCCTGTTGCCTCCCTCGGTGCATGACATCACCATGAATACGGAGTCAGGCCGGGCCCCAGCTCACAAAACTTGTATGGCCACTTGCGTTGTGCACGGGAGCGCTGCAACAGGGGCGTTGACCACCACGTTATGGTTGGAGGGACAGCCTGTCACCGCCCTGCTCGACACTGGAAGTAGCATCACCCTAGTGCGGCCGTCGGCGTTGCCGAGCACCCTCAAACCGGATGGTATGTATATATGGGGACGTTAGGGAGGTGCCGGCCACTGCGGTTCACCTAGGGCACCGAGAAGGTGAGTGAACGGTGACTGTTGGGCTAATGCCATCTCTCCCTGTCCCCCTCCTCATAGGAAGGGACTGGCCAGGCCTCTCTGAGGTGCTACGAGAGGCAGAAGAGGAAAAGGAGCCACCTACACGCTGGCAGAGACGTTGTCCCTGCCGCCGGAGGTCCACAGCAAGTGCTGCGAGCCATCCTAGCTGCCGAGGAGGAGGACTGTGTGGCAGAGGCCGAACCAGAAGGTGAGTTCCCCTTGGACACTAACCCTTTCCTGTGTGTCGGTCAGCAGATCAGCCGCGAGGTGGACTTCATCTGGGAACAGAGCGAGGGCGAGCGGCTAAAGCACTGCTGGGGCAAGGTGATGCGGATCGATGAGGAGGATGTTCCCGGCCGGTTCCTGCCCGCTACTTACTTCTTCTCCCAACAAGAACGGCTATACTACCGCTGCGAGGGAGAACCGTGTGACCTCCTCGTCATACCCAAGACAAAGACAGCGACGATCATGCACCTGGCCCATGCCCACCCGCTGGAAGGCCATTTGGGACTGAGGAATACACTGGAGAAGATCCGTGATCGGTTCCATTGGCCGGGGATGGTGGCGGAGGTCGAGAGCTTCTGTCGAGCCTGTCCCACCTGCCAGAAGACCTCCCCCCATAAACCAGCCCCAGCGCCACTCATCCCCCTCCCAATCATCAGAGTCCCCTTCGAGCGGGTGGGGATGGACCTCGTAGGACTCCTGCCTAAGTCCGCCCGAGGCCACGAGTATATCCTGGTTCTATAGGATTACGCCACCCGGTAAACGGAGGCTGTCCCCCTCAGAAAAGCGACGTCCCTAAACATTGCCCGAGAGCAGGTCCTGCAGTTCAGCCGGGTAGGAATCCCGAAGGATATACTTCCAGACCAGGGGACTCTGTTTGTCTTCCGTCTCATGCGGGACCTGTGCCGGCTGCTGAAAGTCCACCATCTTCGCACGTCTGTTTACCACCCGCAGACCGACAGCCTGGTGGAGCGATTCAACCAGACCCTGAAGCGCATGCTCCTCTGGGTCATTGAAGGTGAGGGCCAGAACTGGGACATGCTTCTCCCATACGTGCTTTTGCCATCCGGGAAACACCTCAGGCCCCTACGGGGTTCACCCTGTTCGAGCTCCTATTCGGACGGCAGCCCTGGGGACTGCTGGACATTGCTAAAGAGGCGTGGGAAGCCCAGCCCTCCCCGTTTCGCTCCGTGATCGAGCATGTGGGTGAGATGCAGGAGCGGATCATGAAGGTGGGCCCCATTGTCCGGGAACACCTGGCAGCGGCTTAGCAGGAGGAGCAACAGGTTTATAACATCTGAGCCCAAACCCGTGAGTTCCAGGTGGGGGATAAGGTGCTGCTCCTAGTCCCCAGCACCATGTGCAAAATTCTAGAATGCTGGCAGGGCCCTTACACGGTGGTTGAGCGAGCAGGCCCAGTGAACTACCGCTTCCAGCAGCCTGGTAAGATAGCTGAGACACAGGTGTACCATGTCAATCTGCTAAAACGTTGGATAGATCCTGTTCCTGCACTCCTGTCGTCTATCTCTTCTTCAAGGTCCCGCCAAAGCCGTCCTCAAGGGAGCAGACCTCTCCCCGTCCCAGCACCAGGATCTGGAAGAGATGGAGGTCCAACATCGAGACATCTTCTCTGCAGAGCCTGGGCGGACCCACGTGGCCCATCATCACATTAAGACGTCGCCTGGAGTCGTCATTAGGCAGCGGCCCTACCATGCCTAATGCCCGGCATCAGGCTATAGAGGCTGATGTCACTCCCATGCTTCAGGACGGCATCATTGAGGAGTCCACCAGCCCTTGGTCCAGACCAATCGTCGTGGTGCCCAAGCCCGATGGGAGCCTCCGCATCTGCAACGACTTCCGAAGTCTCAATGAGGTCTCTGAATTCTACGGGTATCCGATGCCGAGAGTGGACGAACTCGTGGAACGTCTTGGGAAGGCCCGGTTCATATCCACACTCAACCTGACAGAGGGGTACTGGCAGGTGCCCCTCACCCCCGCCTCCTAGCCAAAAACAGCATTCAGCACCCCGTCCAGCCACTGGCAGTCCCGGGTTCTTCCCTTTGGGCTGCACGGAGTCCCGGTGACTTTCCAATGCCTTTTGGACGTTCTGCTCCGCCAGAACTGGGACTTTGCTGCAGCATACCTCGATGATGTCGTAATCCACTCTCGCACCTGGGACAGCCACCTTCACCATCTGTGCAGAGTCCTCGAAAAGCTGCGGCAGGCTGGGCTCATGGCGAACCCCAAAAAGTGCCACCTGGGATTAACGGAAGCACAGTACCTGAGTTACAGCATTGGAAGGGGTCTGCTGAAACCCCAGGAAAACAAAGTGGAGACAGTTCACCGGTTTCCCAGACCTACCACAAAGAAACAGGTACGTGCCTTCCTTGGGCTGGCCGGGTACTACAGGCAGTTCGTTCCGAACTTCTCCTCTATAGCTGCCCCCCTGTCGGATCTGACCAGGAAGGGCAAGTCGGAGAACGTGAAATTGACCCTGGCATCCGAGCGAGCTTTCGAGAACCTAAAACTCACCCTCACCAGCTCTCCCGTTCTCCAGAATCCGGATTTCGAATGCCCTTTCCTGGTCCAGCCCCGTTGTCGAGCCCTGGCAAGCGCTCCAACCTGCCGGAGTACACTGAGGGAAGCTGGAGGTTCCGCGCCACTCTGACACCGTTAACTAGCAAGGCGGGGCTGTGTAATCTGGCATGGCTGGAGGACAATTCTCAGCCCATAGCGGCAGCAGAAAAAACGGAGGCGGCGGCATAGCTCAACGGTGAGTACTGTACCGAAGAGTAATGACTCTCTCTTTCTCTCTCTCTCTCTCTCTCACATATTCCCCACAGACTCGCCCTAAGAGGACTGCCCTTTTCCCCGGTGCTGCCTCCGTTAAAGAGGACCGCAGCTGGACGTGGAACCGTCCCCAGCTGGACCCGGAAGCATAACCACAGCCTCACCCATGAGCGAACTTTCCCCAGCGAACGTACTTTCACCACACAAACACAGACTTTTTCCGCACTCACTCCTTCACGGACTCACCAATAAAATCACCTTAATCGCTGCCTTCAGTGCCTTTTGTTCTGTCGCAAGAGTGTTCCGCTCACACTGTCAATCTAGCTATCGATCTATCATTTTATGCTAGAAACCATTTTCCAACTGCAAAATGTTCATCCTACTGAGTAGACATGTGCTTGTATTCTACTTTCTAATATTCCACTAATATCCCTCTTTTTTATCCCTCTATCCATCCATTTATTATCCTGTACATACATGCCACTTTATTAGAAACACCTACACATACCTGCCACTTTATTAGGAACATGCAAATAGATATACACAGTGCATCCAGAAAGTATTCACAGCGTATCATTTTTTCCACATTTTATGTTGCAGCCTTATTCCAAAATGGATTAAATTAATTTTTTTTCTTCAGAATACTACATACAACACCCCATAATGACAATGTGAAAAAAGTTTACTTGAGTTTTTTTTCAGATTTATTAAAAATAAAAAAACTGAGAAAGTACATGTACATAAGTATTCACAGCCTTTGCTCAAAACTTTGTCGATGCACCTTTGGCAGCAATTACAGCCTCAAGTCTTTTTGAATATGATGCCACAAGCTTGGCACATCTATCCTTGGCCAGTTTCGCATATTCCTCTTTGGATGGGAAGCGTCGGTGCACAGCCATTTTAAGATCTCTCCAGAGATGTTCAATCGGATTCAAGTCTGGGCTCTTGCTTGGCCACTCAAGGACATTCACAGAGTTGTCCTGAAGCCACAGCTTTGATATCTTGGCTGTGTGCTTAGGGTCATTGTCCTGCTGAAAGATGAACCGTCACACCAGTCTGAGGTCAAGAGCGCTCTGGAGCAGGTTTTCATCCAGGATGTCTCTGTACATTGCTGCATCTTTCATCCTTCATCTTTCCCTTTATCCTGACTAGTCTCCCAGTTCCTGCCACTGAAAAAACATCCCCACAGCATGATGCTGCCACCATCATGCTTAACTGTAGAGATGGTATTGGCCTGGTGATGAGCGGTGCCTGGTTTCCCCCTTAACGTGACGCCTGGCATTCACAACAAAGAGTTCAATCTTTGTCTCAACAGACAAGAGAATTTTGTTTCTCATGGTCTGAGAGTCCTTTAGGTGCCTTTTGGCAAATTCCAGGCGGGCTGCCAAGTGCCTTTTACTAAGGTGTGGCTTCCGTCTGGCCACTCTACCATACAGGCCTGATTTGTGGATTGCTACAGAGATGGTTGTCCTTCTGGAAGGTTGTCCTCTCTCCACAGAGGACCTCTGGAGCTCTGACAGAGTGACCATCGGGTTCTTGGTCACCTCCCTGACTAAGGAGTCTAACTAAGGAGACTAACAGAAGTACTAGTACTAGGACCACATGTAGCTAGAAGTAAGTTTTCCGACTACTTAGTAAATCTGGATGGCCTTTCTGTTTCACCATGTGCCAAAGTAAAAGACCTTGGTGTAATTATTGACTCCAATCTG
>JAQQZR010000019.1:7527602-7538734 GCA_030068235.1 Notoglanidium macrostoma
CAGAAGAGTTGAAGCTGTTATAGCTGCAAAGGGTGGGCCGACATCATATTAAACCCTATGGATTAAGAATGGGATGTAACTTAAGTACGTATGCGTGTAAAGGCAGGTGAGCAATATATATATATATATATATATATATATATACACAGCAATATGTATATTTTATTATTGGGTCTACAATTCACCCTAACTGAAATTTTTTTTCTTCTTCGAAGGTCTGCAACTGTCTTTGTGTTTTAGTGACACTGCATCTATATATATCTATCTAACTTTATTGATAACACCCCCCCACACACACACACACACACACAACAGGTGATGTCCTGTTACATCACCCAACTTCTACAGAGTTTCAGCTGAGATACAGACATTCTCACATTATCCTTAAGAATTGTTTGATGCACTTGGGAATTCATCTTCCCCTCAATGTTTGAAAGCTGGCCAGGTCCTGATGCAGCAAAGCAGGCACAAATCATGAGGTTTCCTCAACCATACTTTACGGTTGGGATATTTTCATGATGATATGCAGTGGCCTTTTTAGGCCAGACATATTGCTACGTGCTCTTTTCAAATAGTTCAATCTTAGTTTCATCAGTCCACAAAACATTTTGCCTATACCGCTGTGGAGTGTCAATGTGCTCTTTCGCAAACTTTAGGCGTGTATTCTTTTTAGTAAGCAGCAGCTTCCTTCATGGTGTCCTGCCATAGACACCCTACTTGTTCAATGTTTTATGTACTGTGGCCTCGTGAACCCAGATGTTAGCCTGTTCTAATGATGTCTTCAAATCTTTGGCTGTCACTTGGGGTTGTTTCTTTACCTCACTGATAAGCCTTCATTGTCATCTTGGGGTCATTTTGAGTGGTCGCATTTCTTGGTAGAGTAGCCACAGTTCCAAAGTGTCTCCATTTGTATATCATTTGCCTGACTGTGGACTGGTGGATTTCTAAAGTCTTTGAAATCACTTTGTAACCCTATCCAGCTTTATGTAAAACCATTATTCTTGATCATAGATCCTCCGAAAGCTTTTAAGCGATGCATGACTCATATGAGCGTATTCTTCTTGTGCGTGGCAAACTCAAAAAATTGAGTGGTTTTTTTCAGTCAAAGTAGCTTGAGTCCACAGCTCCAAACTCATTTTCTTAACAAGACTCCAGCTATGCTAACACCTGACACCAGTTAGCTTTTTTGAGGTCATTAACTCAAGGGTTCACATACTTTTTCAACTAGCACTATGAGTTTTTTTATGGTTGTTCTCAATAAAGACATGAAAGATCTGATTTTTTTTGTTACTATTTTAGGAACATTATATTTGTCAATACCCTTGACTTAGATGAAGATCAGATCACATTTTATGACAAAAAGGTCCACTGTGTGTGGATTTATTTGTGTGTGAAATTTACCATCCTGATGGCAAAAATGGTTCAAAAAAGTACCTGTTCCTAATAATCTAGACAGATTCTTTAATCAATAATTGTTTCGCTATTATAGGACATTTAGGCTGATCTCTCTTGCCTGAGCAGGTGGGAGTACTACGTACTGAGCAAGTTCTGTGTTTGTAAATGGAGTCACATCCTCAAGGATTTTGGTTGTCGGGAAAGGGTGGAACGTGTACTCTCGCTTTTTCCATGCGAATGTCATTGAAATCCATTTAAAACATAACCCATACTCTGCTTTTGAAAATAAACATTAAAGGGGGAGCCTAGCTATAGTAAGAATCTCATCAAAGTTTAGTTAGTTTCTATATATGCCTATGACAAACCAATAAAATACAGTGAATATATACTAAAACAAGAGGTTTGCTGGGACTATATTTTATATATATATATTGTGGCATTTGTGGTTTTGTCGCCTTGCACTTCCGCACAGACAAGCGCTCCTCCCGTCGGAATCCCGGGAGATGACGTCACGTGGGAACGCCGGCATCCCCATAGAAGGGGCACACCAAGGGAGGCGGGGCGGCAAAACCCGGCACGTCTGGAGAGGAATGATTATTCTCTCTCCAGCCTGCGGCGACGGGCTTTTAAAAGTAAGCGACGAGACAGGAGGGAGAGTGCGAGTGAGCGGAATGCTAAAAGACCACTTTGCTGTTTCTCTTGTGTGCAGACTCCCCGTAACGGACCGACAGGACCACGCTGAGAGTCACTCTATTTCCCCGTGTTCTCGCCGCTTCCTGGACCGTGAATAGAGGGAATTCCTCACACCGAGCACCGCACCAACACGGAAGTTATTTCTTTTGTTCAGTTGGACTATTTTGGGTTGGACAATTTTGCTTGTTTGGCACTTAATAAATACTTTTCAACTTTTGCACCTCCTGTCTCCGGTGCGGTAATTATATCGGATCGGAGCTTGCTCGCTCGCTCGCTCGCTGTCTGTCTGTCTGTCTGTGTCACGAGTAAATACAGAGCCCCTTCTTGACACAAAAAGAAAAAAATATTAAAACTTCACCACAACATAACTAAAACAAGGGAACGAATTATTAAAAACGTGGCCACAATATATATTTATTTCTTTTCAAGTCATGAGTGGGGCTCCATAAGTACGAGGTGCAAGTGAGGCTGGAATGCTGTTTGTTCAGACATCTGGATGCACAGGAATGTAGGAATTTTTTTGATTCGTTTACCTTTGGTGCTTGACCCCAGTAATAAAACATATAATCAGTATAGGGTGCCTACACACCTTCTCTGCTTAGCCACATAATTAAATACTCTGTTGTAAGTGAACAGCAATATATATTTTTTTCTTGCATGTCAAATCAGGTTGTAAGAATATTCAAAACCTACATAAAAACAGGTGGATGAAAACCCCACCTTTTCACCTAACCTTCTTGGAGGCATCCTGAGAGAGCACATCATAGCGTTCCTGAAAGAGCTGATAGCGTTCGTTGAGTGGTGCTGCATCTTCACCTGTGCACTCCGCATCACTGGTACGATACAGAGGGTAGTGCTGAAAACACATCCATAACTTTTTTTAACTGGAGATATGCAATGTATTCACTGCAAATACCAGTGGATTTGGTAATGTTTTTTTTTTTATTATTTTGTACACATTACATTCCTATGTTTATTTGTCTGCTTATTAATGAAGTCAACAAATCAAACACTAGCAGGTTATTAGTCCTTGCCTTAGTACACACACACAGTTACATATATTTACCTGAAGTATGATCGGAGGTGTTGATGCATATGTCTGTTTATCCCTGCAAGGATGTCTTGTACCATCAGACTGCAAAATGCAAATGTGAAACTGTTAACCTATATGTATGTATGTGTATATTAAGCTAAATCTAACCCAAAATCACAGTTCATGCCATAAAACATTTTGCACAGCTTTTCCTAAGTGAAGGTCATAACTGTGAATAAATATTAACTGAAATCAAAATTTGAGTTCAGTATATGCTGGCTAACATGTGCAGTGTATGGGATTACAACATTAATCATCGAACTCCACATTCTAAGCTGAGTTGTTGTGCTACTACATTACAAATTATACATGTTAAGACCTTGTCTGTCTTGTAAAACATTAACATACTTTAACCTTTGTGGAAACAACCAGTGCCTGGAACTATTGATTCCAAATCCATCAAGAGAACTTATTTCTTAGAACTTACTGTTTCAAGAACTTTTTTCTGAGAACTTATTGTGTGCTCATTGAGCCACTACAATACATACTATAGAAACATAAGTAGTTCCAAAATTATGAAATGGAATCTTAGTTTTTTTTTTTATTCATTCTGAATGTAGTATAATAGACTACTAATATAAAGATGTGGTCAGAAGTTTATATACATGTCATGGGACTTCCTGTTAGTGGTCATGATTGACCTGGTTTGTTTGTTTGACAGCACTCATTGCATTGGGCAACAAAATAAGAAAGTCCAAGGAGCTTAGTGCTGACCTGAGAAGGAGGATCATAGATTTAGGTACATAAGTCAGGAATGTCTCTTGTCGCCATTTATATGCAAGTACAGATACCAAGATCATCAGCTCAAACAACCATACATACGTACAATTTTTTTTTAGCCATTTACATCATTTTGGCAGTCGCCCTTATCCTGAGTGACTTATATATGTCTCATTTATACAAGTTAAGGACCTTGTTCAAGGCCCAGCAGTGGTAGCTTGGAAATGCTGGGATTCGAACTCACTAAGCTACCACTGCCCTCACAAGTTTTTGTGATGTGTTGCCACTTTGCCAAGCTATTTTGCTGTAAGAAGACTCAAACTGTCAAACTAAGCTGAGAGGAAATTAATTCAGATGGCCAGGAACAACCCAGGAATCATTAAGGCATAGGCTTGCCATGAACCTGAAGCTGCTAGAACACTGTCTGTAGTCAGGCGAGATTGACATCTCCATGAACTAAGAGGCTGCTATCCAAAAAAGAAGCCCTTGCTCCAAAATTGACACCTTCAAGCTTGACTAAAGTTTGCAGCTGACCATATGTATAAAGAAAAAGCCTTCTGGAGGAAGGTTTTATGGACAGATGAGACAAAGATGAAGTTGTTTGGCCCCAATGACCAGAAGTACAGACTGTACAGACTGTTAAGCATGGTGATGCTTGACATCATGCTCTGGGGCTCTCTGGGTGCCAGTGGAACTGAGTTGATACCGTGGAGTTGATAGAATAATGGAGAACCTCAGAATTTTTTAACATAAGCTCAAGCCATCAGCTAGACAGTTGAAACATGGACAAAATTGGGTGTTGCAACAGGGCAATGACCCCAAACAAACATCAAAGCTGGTTGTAGAATGGATAAAGCAGGCTAACATTAAGCTTATAACAAGTCCTACCCTCAACCATATCCTGTGTGGATGGTGGTTAAAAGTTGGGTCTATGCCAGGAAACACAAATTAACTGAACTCTACCAATTCTGCCAAGAAGGTTGAACAAATAGCCAACCAGAATTCTTCCAGAAGATTGCTGATTGCTACCAAAAGCATCTGGTCAAGGTAAGGGACCAACTTGGTAAGGGGAAACTTGATAAGGGACGTTTAATCAAATATTAGGTGTGCTATAATATATTTTTGATCCTGCAGGTGTTAACCCTTTGTTGGTTTCAGAGCAGTTAAAAAATCATAGAAAGCCCAATATTGTCATGACATCCATGTCCATTTGTAGTGTATATAAACTTCTGACTGCAACTGTAAATATAAAGCATTTTTAAACCTTGAAAATATCATTTTAGAAATAAAGCAATTTTTTATTACAAACATCTGTATGAATCTTGAATTTAGAAGAGGTTTCTGGAGGATCTGTTACAAAAACCTATTTGAAATATACATGGCTTCATGGCAAATCCAGCTATGTAAAACTTACTATTTTCAAAATTACAGAAAATAGTATTTCTATATTTGGCTCTGCTAAACTCAGTGATTCAGTACCTCAGACTGTACAACTTGGAGGGTCACATATATCTTCTCACACAGAAGACACAGTGTCTCAACATTTGAGGAATGTCTACATCATAGTCCGAGATGTGGATGGACCCTTCTAGCACAACTGCACCGCTGATGGGCTCTAAACGTGCTATAACAACAGCTCTTAAGAAAGCTTAGGCTCCATGTAGTGTTGGAATTCAACCTACAACCCCAAAACTCTAATTGATGCCTCCTTGATTCCCTGATTCATGCTTCAGGCTGTGACCCAGACATACTGTTGACTTTCACAGAAGGACTTGAGATATTGCAATATGTGTGGCACTCTCTGTGGTGTGGGTGGATATCTTGGATACTGTTAATTTAAAGTTAAAACTATAATAAATAAAAAAAAAAAAAGAAGAGTAATGACTTATAATTCCACTATCTGGTGTCACCAAGAAAAGGATTTTAAAATATTTCAAGTTTTTTTTTATATATCATGGCATATGACCACACTATACTGTTGCAGCCCTAATTATAATGATGAGGTATTACCTGTGTGGAGCAGTTAAGTTGCTGTGAAAAACTGTAAAGTTTGTTCTCCACACTCTGACAGATGGTACAGTGATCTCCATGTAGTGCCACACTGTTCACCAATAAGAAACTATAAACACACATACACACAAACAGTGTAAAAGAAACAGTGCATAGAAACCTCAACAGACAATGTATTAATTCAATGTGAAGCAGCTTACTTTACTTCTCTCTTGGTGAGGATCTGTGCTGATGTCACGTTGAAAACTTTCTCAAAACGCTCAAGTTTATAGGAGGTCATTCTATTTGGGAGACAACAAAGACAATGGAAACTCTTTTTTTCAATTCAGGCAAGAACTATACTGTTTAGTAGCCATTAAACTTACTCGTGATGAAATCCAATGTCATGGTTGCCAATAAGGACAACAAGTTCTGTGTTGCTGGGGTGATGGAAGATCTGTTTGAAGCGCCTTACATCATCTTCCCAGTCCTGAAAAGGACCAAAATGTAGTTAACTAAAACCTTTAACGCACATGATTATTTAATAATAATGCTACATTTGGAGCTAAGGCTCAGGGATTGAGGCATATAAGACATACAAATTTCAATTCATGAAACAACAATGGTTTGGAGCAAAATGATATAGTTTATCAAAGTGAAGCTAAACAAAAAATAGCTTACAATATTCGGGCAAAGATTTAACGTTAACTCTAACTGCTACGAACAGTTTTGCACTCTAGTCTCCATCAGTGAACAGCTGATAAATTCAACAAAATAGATTTCATTTTAAAACTATAATGAATTGTACTTTTGACAATAGAACACACAGTTATAGAAGAGAATTATCTGGTGTCACCCAAATGAGGATAGGCTCCTTATGAATCTGGTTCCTCTCAAGTTGTTTTCCTCATGTTATTTGAGGGAGTTTTTCCATGCCACCATCACCGCCGGCTTGATCATTATTGATACATTTAAAAATTCATATATTTAAAATTTGTATTCGGATTTTAAATATTTCTGTAAAACTGCTTTGTGAAAATGTCTACTGTTAAAAGCATTATACAAATAAAATTGAAAATTATTCTTGTCATATTTGACTGTATCATTAGAACAGAACCATTATTTGTGTTGGCCTGTGGCAGTGCAGGTACTGTGGGTGTAGAGCTAGGAGTGTAAGTAACAGTTTCATAACATGTGATTTATGGAAGCATTATGGTTGAAATTACTATCTCCAGTAGAAATACTGGGGGGGGGGCCTCAGTACGGGTAGAGGCTATTGAGCTATGCATAAATACAGTCTACCTACATAATAACAAATTTCATTGAGACAACACACTGGTTCACACAACTTAAACACTCTGGAATATTTGAGCTGCCTTTCTGTCTCAATAGTTGCCAGGAGCATTTGTGCCACTAGGTTAATGCCCAAAAAGAGAGATGGGTACATTGATCATACAGCCAGCACTCCAAGCAATTGAGTGTAGTTAATCACTGGGTTTCGATAACACAAATGAGAAGGAAAGATTGGCCGACTCAAACATTGCTTCTGGAGACTGGTAAAAATCAACCTGCAACATCAGCTGCTTGTACCTGGACAGGTCATTTGCAAAAGGCCCAGGAGACACTATCAGAAAACTCAACATTGGGGCCCCTGAGTGATGCAACTGTCAAGTCTTCGCCCTATCAGCCAGAGAATTTTGAATCCCAATAATGCCCTCTATCAATCATAGTGACACTGGCCAATCATGGATGTCTGAGGTTATGCATGCATCTACAGGATTATGAGCGGTATTCATTGTGAGCAGTAGCGATTCCTTCAGAGTAATCATTGGCCATGATTAAATTAGAGATTGAATCGGGGAAAAAGAAACTATACAAGACAGTCCAAAACACTAAAACATTTTCATGCCGGGTATTTTATTTCAAAAAAGGAAGTGAAATTCACCCCATTCGGCATCTAATAAACCTAAATATCTTCAACATATTCAACTGCAGTTCAATGTGCTCAGGAACATTCTAGTGCAGACAAGACAAAACTGTTTTACATCAATCACCAAGCATGGTGTGCACATGATCTGAGTAGCCCTGAGCCTGGGGATTCATAAACAGGCAGTTCAGCAAGTTGCTGCCAGATTGACTCTAAAGTTGCATGCTTTAGTTTTTACAAATTATTGTTATTATACACATTATTATTACTATTATTGTGCACAGGGGTAACAGACGCTGAAATCTGGACCCTGCAGTCCTACTACTTTACCTTGTTGGAGCTCCATTTGCCTTCATCAAAAACATCTCCCAGAATAAAGACCATCTCTGGCTTGAGCAGAAACAGTGCTGTCTGAAAAGATCTTTTCATCTGCCACTCCCTACAAGGAGACATGGTATTAAAAGAGGAAGGAGAAAGCATTTATTTGTCACATAAACACTGTACAGTGGAATCCTTTTTTTATGTATAAGGGCTCAACAGTGGCAGTTTAGCAGTATGAATTGTGGGTGGTGAGAAATTCTACGACTTTTTAACACTGTGATTCTTACCTGTGATAAAACAGACATGACGATATGATTTGCAGAACAGACAAAACCTTGACTATGTGGCACGTTTATATCTCAGACAGAGATACATATACAATCAGCTCTGGCATTACTGGTACCTCTGGGAAAAATGGGTAAATTAAGTTAAGAAAATGTCCTTGTGGTTAATAAAATTTAAAAAGCATTTAACAACTTTAACTGGTCATCTGTGACTTTGTTTGCTTGCTTGATTGTTTTTTAATCAATGTTTACTATTGTGAAACTGTTTATACTTCTTTGGTAATTTGTCTGACCCCTCTGTCACTGTCCTCTCCACCTGTACTTTCTGTAAGGCCTGTCCCCATGTCTTGTTCTGCTCACTCTTCCACATCTACAACTGTTTTTGATGTGAGTAAGAACATTGCATTAGTTCCCCTTTTTTGAGAAAGTGTGGTGGATACTTATTTTCAAGTTTTCGAGCACACAAGTCCAAAAGATGGGTCACCCTCCTGCCTCAAAGCCTGCAGTGACCAGTTGGCCTCCATCTCATCAACAGATCATCAACAGATCTCTGTTAAGTCCCCTCCTGTTTCAAGCATGCCATAATCATCTGGTCCCCAAGAAACTCTCTATCACAGCATTAAATGACTACAGACCTGTTGCCCTGACATCTGTGGTCATAAATTCCTTTCAGAGACCAGTGTTAACCTACTTGAATGACATCACAGGCCCCCTGCTAGACCCCCTACAATTTGCTTAACAGGCAAACAGGTCAGTGAATGATGCAGTCAACATGTGATTGCACTACATCCTGCAACACCTTGACTCCCCATGGACATATGCTAGGGTCATTCAGCTTGGTGTTCAACACCATCGTTCCACCGCCACTCCAAACTCACTCAGCTCACTGAACCAGTCACCATCTCTCAGTGAATCACAAACTTTCTGACAGACAGGAGGCAGAAGGTGAAGCTGGGGAAAAATCACATCCAGCACACAGACAATCAGCACTGGTAACCCCAGGGATGTGTCCTCTACCCTCTGTTCTTCTCATCTACACAAATAACTGCATCTCAGGAGACCTGTCTGTTAAACTCCTGAAGGTTGCAGAGGACATTGGGCTCATCAAGTATGGTAATTAGTCTGCATAATGATGAGAGGTTGAACAGCTGGCCCTTTGGCACAGTCAGAACAACCTGGAGCTGAACATGCTCAAAACTGTGAAGATGATAGTGGACTTCAGGAGGAGCCTCCCAGTAATGCCTCCTCCCCCAACCTTACTCAACAATACTGTGTCTGCTGTGGAAACATTGAGTTTTCTGGGATCCACAATCTCCCAGGTCCTGAAGTAGGTATACAACATAGACACAATTTTCAAAAAGATCAAGTAAAGGGTGTACATCCTGCGCTAGCTCAGGAGGTTCAAACTGCCTCAGGAGCTGCCAATCCAATTCTACTCTGCAGTATACCAGTCTGCTTGCTGCACATTCATCACTGTCTGGTTTTGTTCAGCCACCAAACAATACAGGAACAGACTACAAAAGACAGTCAGGACTGAAAATAAATAAATAAATAAATAAAAAATAAAAATAAAAAAATCTCTCGTGCCCTCCTGCCCTCCATTCATTACATATCCAGAATCAGGAAATGGGTAGGCAACATCACTGCAGACCCATCACACTCTGGAAACAACCTGTTCCAACTCCTCCCCTCTGGTAGGCATTATAGAGCACGGTACACCAAACAACAAGATGTATGAACAATTTCTTTCCACAGGCCATCAGTCTCATGAACACTTAAATTAGTCACACAGTGTCAGAGACAATATTGAGCAATAAACCTGTGTCAGGTAATCACCCAGCACACACTTCCAGGTTCCAACAGCTCATCACACATTTCTTAACAATGCCAGGGACTTCAGTGAAATGCTGACGAGGCTACACCAGGCCAACTAGCGGGAGCAACCCATAAAATTTATTGGGGGTGGTTTGTTGTTGTTTTCCTTGACCAGTTTGATGCCTGTTGTTCAGTACACCAGTGTATTCCTTTTTATTTCAGGACATTCCAAATTGTGGTACTGGCTATGCCCAATGTTTTTGAAATACCTTTGATAGATACCCTTTTCTCAGCTTCAGAACTTGCTTGCATGCTTTTCTCAAATAGGCAGCTCTAGTCTTCATGATGGTATGAAAGCCAAAGCTGAGAATAGATATCCAGGGCTATTTAATGATAATAGAAAATGTGTTATGTTCTATGTTGTGTACCATATCTAGATGTAAATAAAAGCTGAAACTTTGATTTCATTTTGGTGGTCCTTCCTGTGACGTCATTTCCTGTTTTCGAATCGTTTGCCGGGAGTTTTGCCGCTGTTGGCGTTTATGTTATACGTGTTTTTTCCGTTTTTTCATTAGAACTTCTGCGCTATTATTTTATTTTTTGCAGTGTTTTTTACTTTTTTTCTTCTGCTACGTTTTCTTTTTTCTTCTTTGTTTTTGGAGAACGTGGTTTTTCTCTTTTTTTAATTTTTGGTGTTTAAACGCTGCACGTGGAGGCCATTCACGGCGGATCTGCAGAAATTATCAACAAAACTTCAACTTTTGGAAGTTGGTACGTTACGTTAGACATTTACATTGGCTGGCCTGTTAGTGCGGGATGGTATCCATCCCACTCGGGAAGGTGCTGCTCTCATTTCTTGTAGTATAGCTCATAGTCTCATGACAGGCCTAGTTAA
>JAQQZR010000019.1:7545227-7575723 GCA_030068235.1 Notoglanidium macrostoma
CAAAAGCATTAAAATTATGTCCAGGTTTTTGTGTGATGCCTAGTTTATCATCATAAACCACTGCAACGCCTCCTCCTTTGTCAGTTAGACGAGGCTGATGTATGTAACTATATGTATGGGTATAGGTATGTAACCTCATCCAACTTCACATACTTCTGCTGTCAGTTATACTTCACCTGGACCAGGATTTTTCCTATGACATGCAAGACAATACCACCTATAAAAGGCATTTATCCTAAAGAAAAATAATAGAGAAGGTATCAAGGTCAACTGTACTTGTTAAAGCAAGATAAAACTGTTCCTAAAAATAATTTGTGAAGCTGTAACATGAAATTTGGGTATTTAATTACGGTATTTTCTTTAAATTAAATTTGACTATTTTCAAGTCTGGATACTTCCATACCTCCCATGTAATCGTTACTTACCCAATTCGGTCTGTTCTCAGGATACAAACTAAACATGCATAAGAGTGAGTTTTTTCCTGTGGTATGAGAGGCACTGGCATCAGAGTATATTAACCTACCTTTAAAGATTGTGAAATTTCAATTTCAAATCTAAAACTGGCAGGGGCCTGGCACTACCTATCTTCCATTATTACAATTGGGTGGCTAATATACACTGCATTTTGGTTTTATTTCCAATGTCAAGATGATTGTCCATTGTGGGGTGGTATGTGTCTTCCTCAACCTCGGGTCCTGGGAGTTTGAGGGTTCTACGCAGTATCTTAGCTGTTCCTAGAACTGCACATTTCTGTACAGAGATCTCCGTTGTTTTGTCTGGAATCTGTTGGAGCCACTCTCCAAGTTTGGGAGTCACAGCCACTAATGCTCCTATTACTATTGGAACCACTTTGGACTTCACCTTCGACATCTGTTCCAGTTGTTCCTACAGGCCTTGGTACTTTTCATTCTTCTCATGCTCCTTCTTTCTGATGTTACTGTCAGCTGGGATTGCCACATCTAAGCCTGGTCTTGTGCTGCCATGATCAGATCCTCTGTGCTGTCCTTCAGGCCTGCTTTTTCTAGCCATTGGTAGGATTTCCTGATGTCAACAACTTCCTTTATATGACGGTGGTACATTCCATGAAGGGGCTTGGTCTTCCACGATGCTTTCTCATCCTCCTCATCATCTTCTGTCTTTTGCTGCCTGAGACACTCTTTCATCAGCTCGTCTTGGGGGGCCTTCAACTTGATGTATTCTCGGATGTTCCTTGTTTCATTCTGGATAGTGGCTCTGATACTCGTCCCCCTTCTGTCCATTGTTCATAGAATCTTGGAGCTGGACTTCGGGTGGAACCCTCCATGCATTGTGATGAGTTTCCGTGTTTTGACGTCAGTGGCATCTATTTCTTTCTGTGGCCAGTTCACTATTCCAGCTGGGTAGGGCATACATATTGATGGCTTGGATCATATTCCTACCATTTAGCTGGCTTCTGAGCCTCGTCTTACCCTATGGAGATATTTAGCTGTGGCTGCATGGTGGCTAAACGGTGATCAGGACTGAGGGTGTGGAGTTACCAGAGGGCAGAATAGCAGATATACAGGACGGCTACAAGTACCTTGGTATCCTACAGGCCAGTGGGAATCAGGATAAGGTTACGAGGAGATCAGCCACATACCTGTGTGTGTGTGTGTGTATACATCCATTATCTATACCCAATCCCAGCATCTTCGGGCGAGAGGCGGGGTACACCCTGGGCAGGTCACCCAGTCCACCACAGGGCCAACACAGACAAACAGCCACACGCTCGCATTCACACCTATGGGCAATTTAGAGTGGCCAGTTGACCTAATCTGCATGTCTTTGGACTGTGGGAGGAAAGCGGGGCACCCGGAGGAAACCAACGCATGCACAGGGAGAACATGCAAACTCCAACAGAAAGCCACCCTTGGTGACCCGGGGATCGAACCCTGAACCTTCTTGCTGTGAGGCGACAGTGCTAACCACTGCACCACCGTGCCAGCATGTATATATATATATAATATATATATATATATCAACAATACACATGCCAGCTGCCCTTTACAATGTGTAAAAATTTCATGACGAATAGCTCAACAGAAACTTATTAAGAATAAAATTTTCCATACTTCATAATAAAGAAAAAAAAATCATTTTGGAGATATAAGGTTTTGTTCCAATAGCCATTAAATAATGTATACTCTACTGTAGTTCATGTGAAACCAAACATTACCTATTCTTATGTTTGCCTCATCCATCTGTTAACAGACACCTTGCCTCTGCATCTTGGTCTTACAAAAGTTCTAACTCACTAGAACATTTGCATTCCTTTTCTTGAATAACCTGCACAAACAACAATAACATGAAAATTACATCAGTTTCCTAGAACAGGTTCTTGTGGCCTGTTACCTGTAGTGATTTTCCTGCTCTAACATGCCCTCTAAAACTCAATTAAGGGGTTGTTAAGGATGTGCAGAGCACTGAGCCTCCAGAACCAGAGGTGGAAACCACCTCCATACTGTACTCTGTGTCTAATAGAAACATTAAAACATCAACATTGTAAAGATTGTACAGTACAGCGTACCTTTATGCGGCTGTTTGTCAGCTGAAACTATGACATGAATGTTGTTTTGAAAACATTCAGTCTCTGTCCTGCCTGTTGGATGTAATATAAAAAACTTTGATGCTTTCTGAGTTCACTGTTCTCTGTGGAACATCTACACTTCACCTAGTGCTAGAAAAGAAAAAGGCCTAATGTCAAACTAACAGTATAATTACTATTTTTAATGCAAACTGTTTAAAACTGTGGCCCTGTACCTTGATTGTGGCTTTTAGTATTTATTAATACTTTTAGTATTTATCTCTTTGCCAGCACACTTCAACACAGTGCAGCTTCCCAGATCAGCACTTTATTGTCTGAATTGAATTTGGTGTGTTAGAATAGGGACAGCTGCAGGACAGTACAGTAACATATTTTTAACTAACACATTAGATATGCTTATTTGGTGAACACCTTTAAATTTCTAAATAATAAAATATTCCAGTATCTTCTGTGGAAAAACAGCAATGTAAGAGACATACAGCTTTAACAACATGACAGCATGTTAGTAGCTTCCTTACTAAAGCTTTTTTTTTATGGGACCAATTGACAGCAACAACTGAATGACTATTTCTGGAGAAAGTAAGGTTATAAGCACGTGGCTGCATACTGTAAATATACTGTACATACCTGTTCTATTCCCGAAAGAATCAAAGCGTGTTGTTTCTCATACCCGCCAGAGCAGAATAATGTGAAAAGCTGTAACTTGCGCTCATCCATGAGTTTGACACACTGCCGCTTACATCCATTTCCATACACCTTACCTTTAAGAGCAGAATAACTTAAAAACTTAGAAACAGCAGGAAAAACAACTGAATAAATGGTGATCGTTAGGGAAAACTGTCTGTTATCACGTAGGCTACTTTTATTTTTTATAAAACCCACAAAGAAGAGCGGAATCTAAGTACATGGCTCACAAGTGTCACGCATTGAGCGTGACAGTCACTCTTTTCGGTCTTTTGTCATGCACTCCCGCCACACATTGTATTTCTCACGCCGAAAAACAATTTGTAGGCTAATATGCCACAGCGCCCAATATTTCTGTGGTAGCGGCACAGTAGTGCCTAGTAGTATTGTATCTGGTTAAAATGCAACACAACAACCAATGAAAAAGGCATAGTGATCCTGGAATTGTTGGCGTGATTCTGCTACGGCTTGAACCAATTTGGGAGGCTATCAAAGATTGCAGCCTTGGTTTTAATGCTCCCAAATTCCAATGCTGATGCCGAGAGGGTTTTTTCAATGGTCGGCTGGAACAAAACCACAACACGAAACAGCTTGGCTCTAGATGGGACAATGTCCTCAATAATGACCCTTTGATTGTAATGTCACTCTTGCCTGTCTTCAAAACTTGAGAGCCCTGTAAGTAACTGGTAACTGTAACAAACTAGCATAACCAGCTGTCGTGCTGCTTGTGTTACATGTATGATTATTCCACAGGTTTTTTCGGTGGGGATTTCCCTGGTTTCTCTTCACCTTTTCTGTTAATGTATGGTTTTCCTGTGTTGCGTAGCCTTTTTCTTTCTTTGTCTTTCCATGTGTTCATTTTCAGCTTTCTTTTTTTCCATATATTTAATCGATTTTCATCAGCTGCGCGTAGTAGCACCGTCCACCCGCCCATTTTCAGCTGTGGCGATGAACGGTTTTTCCGCATTAGCTTAAATTTAAATGAGAAATAACAGAATAAATAAGAGTCAAAACTATGTGGTGAATGCTTTATATTAAACAGAGGGCATCAAACAGTGTATTACCATGCTTAGGTGATTTTTACATAAGATGGCTAATATACGGTTTTTCGTTGCAAGGGCTCATTTGACAAGGCCCAATTGTTAATTGAAAAGAATTACTGGTGACAAGCTCACAAAGAAGGTTAAGATAATACCAATAATGTGCAAAGCTGTTTTTTTTTTAACAGTTTTTAGTTTACCACATAATTCTATGTGTTATTTCATAGTTTTGATGTCTTCGGTATTGTCCTGCAGAAAATAATCTAATATTTGCTATTCTGATAAAACTGTTCTACTGTTCTGTAAGTGAAGATTTTCCTACTTCATGTACCTTAATTTGTAATTTTCTAGGCCAATTATAATTAGGAATAATTAATAAAAAATTTAGTCTATGATGCCAATTAATGAAGTCTAGCAACTTTTTAGCATCTCTCACAAAAGAGATTGCAGCACATCTCGCACTGCTCTCTCAAGTTCTATGATGGCAAAGGAAAAAAGCTCTGAGTTCACAAACAAAATCAGTGTGTGTTCCACTTAGCAAAAACTAGACAAGTTGTAGATCTGCAGTGTATGGGTTGATAAAAGAGCATTCAGAAAGTAGACTTTTCTTCAATTCTTCAGGCTCCCTTTATTGTCCCATCCACACTTTTCAGCAGGCATTCATAAACTCAACTGAAATCACAAATAATATTTCTGTTTAACACTCCATCTTCAAGTTCAAGTTAAAACATGCTATGTGCAGGTTCATGTGGTGTTCCTAATAAAGTGTTCGGTGAGTCTATTTAAGCAATCATGTTGTACTGAACATCAGTACAGCTGTGATTCAGCAGTAAGCATGAGGCCAGAGGTAATCACATCCGAGTTATTCAGTACAACAACAACAACAAGCAACTGACATTTTATACACAATATGGCCAAATATGTTGTTTATTTTTGCTCCATCAACAAAAATAGTTCCCAAAGAAGCCACAGGTTGATAGAGGATCATGTGTTTGTATACCAACACACCAAATGACTAACAGCTCTCTTGGAATGCTGAGTGGCCAATCAAATTAGTGGACTCGACTCAATTGTTGTATTATGTATAATTTAATAGTAATTATGTTTGTATTGATCTGTTTATTTTTGAGCAATAATCTCATCAGTAAGTCAGAGACAATAATTACTGTTATTTCAGTAATGTTAAAATATTTTTCACTCAGCTGAAATCAACCTATGACACAGGAGACTTTACCATCAGGTATATCCTGTCTGGAGAGGGAGCAGGAGAGATCTTTAACATTGACAAGTTCAGTGGGGAAATCCATATTCATAAGAGCCTGGACAGGGAAAAGAAGGCATTCTACGTGCTCCATGCCGAAGCTATTGACTGCAGAACTGGCCACCCAGTAGAGCCTGAGTCAGAGTTCATCATCAAAGTCCAGGATATCAATGACAATGTGCCACATTTCATAAATGAACCCTACACATCCAGTATCCCTGAGATGAGTCCAATGGGTACAGTATAATCTTATTTATTATTGAAAATTAATTAATCATTTACATAGATTCTTTCTCACACTAAGGATCACTTTACAATTAAGAAAGAGTATGAAACATAGTCTGTGGGCCATGGCACTGAATTATAAGGTCCAGAATGCTCTTAAAAGGCACCATTATGCCAGCAGACGAGAATGCAAATTTTCCAAACTGGAATGTAAGGATGCTCTGCTATGAGTCTGGGAGATGGAAGGCAAGTAAACTTAGAGGAAAGAAGATTGAAGTAGCTCTAGCTTATCCTTATCACATGTATTAAAGTCCAAATGAGGAATAACTGAAATAGTGCTACAGCTCTGAACAGTTCTGATGAGTGAACAAATTGTGTACTCTAGGAGATATTTTTAGAGTTTAGGAGATTTTGCAAGTCATGTATTTGTGCATTTACATTTAAATTTATCATCTACACCCCTTGTTAAAATTACAGGTGCTTGTGATGTAAAAAAAATGAAACCAAGAATGTGATAATAAAAAACAATCAACAAAATTCAGGTGAAAAACAAACTTTAGAGACAATTTAGAACGAAAAAAACCAAAGGCCTCTATATTATCCAGATGCATAAGTATGCACACCCCCCAACTAATACTTTTTTTAAAACACCTTTTGCTTGTGAAACAGCACTCAGTCTTTTTGGGTAATAGCCTACCAACTTAGTACATCTTGTTTTTGTGTCACTCTTCTTTGCAAGTGGATTTTCTGTGTATATCCCTCTTCAAACAATTTCACAGGATTTCCAATTTTTTCTTAGTTTAGGCCTATCAGAGACCTATAGATTTTGTACCAAATCTATCTGTATCCTGCTTTTTGTTTTTTTCCATGGTGGTACCTACCATGATCAAAATTATATTAATTATTGAGTTCTTATAGTGATTAGTCTGTTTGGTGACTTGAACTTAATGTGTTTAATCCAACTCTCAATAACTAAAAAACAGGTAGGCCTATAAGTATTTTCAGGATTTAAATAATGAGCATAATTCTTGTTTATTTGGGTTATGTTCATGAAATAATTTATGTACTGAGGCAGTCCATGGAATTTTTTTTATAGTTATAGAGGTCCCTCTGCTGTATGCCACTACAGAAAGCCATGACCTGTCATACTCACCTGCATTACCCTACTTTACTTACATACTTACTTTATTCATTTCTTTATTTTTGTTGCTGAGAGTGTATACCATCTCTTTCTCTGATTAGGGACTACAGTGATTCAAGTGACAGCCATAGATGCAGATGACCCCATGTTTGGAAATAATGCCAAACTTATCTATTCTATTCTCCAAGGAGAGCCCTACTTCTCAGTGGAGCCAAAGACAGGTAGTAACAGCAAAGATATGCTTTAATGTTACACTACCTAACCCCTCTTACATTGCATATACTGTTTATTTTTCCCCCTGTTATAATTGTTCAGACTATATATTATATATATATATTATACATTATACACTACATATATATACTAAATATTATAATCATATTATAAATGTTCAGACTGCCCTAAATTAATGTGAATTATAAAATGTCATATTTGACTTGAAACATGAGGTTTTTTCATCTAATTTTAAGGCATAATAGTGACCTCTTGGCCAAACATTGACAGAGAAGCAAGTGAGAAGTACCTTGTTGTAATTCAGGTGAAAGACATGCTTGGAATTACTGGAGGCTACAGTGCTACAACAACAGTGACCATCACCCTTACTGATGTGAATGACAATGGGCCTACCTTTCAACATAGTGAGTAAAAAGCAATGCATTATAACCAAATGACAGCTTATACGTTCACAGCGTATTAAACACTAGACATGTACTTGTAACATGTGGGAGTCAGGATGCATACTTTTTTGTTTGGGTTAGTGCCGGATTGGCACTGACAAAACACCAGGACCAAAAATTGTTGGGAACTGCAATACAACCAGTAATACTAAACCTAATAATAACCAAGGTTGGCAGGGTTAAAATTTATTCCAATACAATTACTAATTACCTAAACAAATGTAGTCAGTAACCTAATCTAATTGCCCCCAAATTAAAGTAATGTAACTGATTACTCTCTATTACTTTTGTATTATCTCAACCCCAAATATATTAATGATGACAGCATTTTCTCAGCTAGAAGGCATAAATTGCACTGTACTGAAATGTTGCTCCCCTTTTCTGCTTTAAAGACAAAATAATGACAAAATTTCCACCCAGTGAACACATGTTTTTACCAGAGGCCATGATAATGAATTGGTATCTGAAAGATTAACTATGGTTTCCCTCGAGACCAGAGTGAAGTGTTGTGGTAGTATATTGCGATATTTATAATTTATTTTAATATTTTTATAAATTTTATATATATAAATATAATGTTATATAATATATAATACAACATTTATTTTATTAATACATATATTTAAATATAATTTTTTATATATATTTATAAAAAATATATATTATATAAAAATATATTTATTTAAAAAAAATTGCAGCATTTTAATCAGCACTATTACAGAACTTTTTCTTAACTAGGCTTAAATAAATAGAAATTCACTAATTACAACATTAGTGACATTTACCTTATAATCTATCACAGTATGAGAATATCAAGTGCTCATGTCAACCAAATAAGACACTCAGACTAATTCAAGCTGATGGCATTATATACTTCTTTTACTGCTTATCACTTTTTTAAACCACTTACCACTCTTTTTGCAACTGTGTCTGTATTTCAAGCCATGATTTGTCAAATTTCAAACAGACAAGTTCAAAATAAACGTAAAATAAATATCAGCTGTCTGTTCCACTCACTGAATCTCTTCGATGCTAGATTAATTTTGCTTACTGTGTGTGCACAAAGTGAATCATTTTCAGTGTGTGGAATCGACTCAAAAGATTGGCAGTTGACTCTTAGTTTTCAGTGCCAAAGATTAGTGAATTGACTCTTTTGGGGATCGATTTGTGAACCAAAAGCAGGATGGAGACTTGACACAAAACATACAAACTGTATATTGTGTATGCTAAGAATATACAATTGTTTATCAGCACTACTGGGTCAGAAAAGTAGGTTAGTTTAACTTTTTACATTTGTAAGCTAGTTGAATCAAATAGCTTCACTACTTGCTGCCTAAACATACCAAAACTGTTATGGACAATTCAAGCAGGATCATCATGCTTCTCCTTACATTCCCACAAACCAATTATAATATTTCTCACATTAAAATACAAGTTATGTCATGAGGCCCACAGGGTAATGTACTGTAAAGAGTTTCCATACCATAGAGAAAGTTCTACTGATGTATCTGCTCCACCATTTCACTCAAATGTGTTTTTATGAAGTGCAATTCAATACAAATACAATTCAATTGAAAAACAAACAAATCTGTTATGGGAAAAAATACAAAAAATAAAAACCATATAATTAGCTGGTTGCATAAGTGTACACACCTTTAAACTAATACTTTGTTGAAGCACCTTTTGATTTAATTACAGAATTCACTCTTCTTGGGTAGGAGTCTATCAGCATGGCACATCTTGACTTGACAATATTTGCCTAGTCTTCCTTGCAAAAGTGTTCTAAATATGTCAGATTGTGAGGGTATCTCTTGTGCACAGCCCTCTTCAGGTCACCCCACAGATTTTCTATTGGATTTATGCCTGGGCTCTGGCTGGGCCATTCCAAAACTTTAATTTTTATCTGGTGAAGCCATTCTTTTGTTGATTTGGATGTATGCTTGGGGTCTTGGTCATGATGACATTAAGACACAGAAAGAGCACACTTCCTCTTTCACACAGAGCTTAAATAAGAAACTCATGACATGGGCTAGTTTCTATACAAAATATTTTTATACTCATTCAATAAATAAAATACCGGCACAAACCAGTTCTGGCAAGACAGTGTCTGTATAAAATGTCATCACTCAAATTCCTGTCATGACCCTCTCAGGGTGTGGGTTAGACTTTCCATGCAAACACTCTCACATACACACGGAAACATACTGTCAGAGAGGGAGAGAAGCACGTATACATGATAAAGGCTTATGTTTTCCCCTACACATTTGATAAACAAGCATGTTTTTACATATGTAACATATAACATAAAGACATTGTTCAGAAACATCAGTGGTTACCTATCAAGCAAGGTCTTCGGTAATCACATAATTAACTGACAATTGGAGATGCTAATACTGCTTTATTTTGTGGGACATACATAGGTGTCCCTATGATTAGGCGATAGAAAGAGCAAGATAACTTCCAATATATTTTCTAATGTGTCTCTTTTTTTTACAACATGTCCTTGAGGTCTTCATCCTCTTCATCTATGAAGGGTGGGTCATAATCTCCATGCGGCATTGGGGGCCAATCAGGAATGTCCTCTGTGTTGACTTTCACCAGCTGATACTCTTGCAAACAAGCTGTCAGAAGGGGTTGTACAAATTCAGACAAACACTGAAACAGACATGGAAGACACAAACAGTTGAACAGAATCAGCGCGACCACAGGCAGTGTGGCAGTGACAGATTTCATAATCTGTCTTATTCCTGCTGAAACATACAGGGAATGGATGTGTGGGATTGTGCATGCCCATGTGATGCGAATGGTTCTTGAATGTCTGGCCCGCTGCTAAATTGATACAGCCGGCTGATCCCAGAAAACAGTTCTTGGTGAGCCAGTCGGCATGCCGTCCTTTTATTGTGCAGTTGTTCACGCACCATCTGCCTTGTATAGTAGAATTCAAGTAAAATGTGGCATTTCTAACTGCTGAGCGTGAGAGGGTGAGAGTCACATTGTGCGGTGTCAGGGTAAATGGCATGTGGCTTGTGTGTGGCAGCCAGGAGCATACGATACATTCTGAACTTACATTCAAGGTTTTAGCCATGAAGCCAAGAGAGCTCACAGTGAGAAATTAGGAGGTCTCTCACCCTTCTTCACTTATATTGGTGCTCAGAGTGAGGGCATGCCCAATATGCACTTGTCTCACATCACTGGGGCTTCAGAATACCACCTTTGCGCACTTAGAGGCTCTCTTTCTTCCTTTACTCAACCGGCATCTCTGGAAACGGCTCCTTATCTCCTCCGTTGTCTCCTTTGTGGGAAGCAGGAATGATGACTCTCTTGCAGTGAGTGGTCGTGAATCCATACGTTATGTTCTGTGACCTTGACGGCTGTTTGTGTAGTCAGCAGCAATTGGAATGATGTCCCAACCACCGTGGACATCTCCAACTATTTCTGTGGAAATCCTTAACCACAATCCAGTCACCAGGTTTCAGGTCAAGAAGCGAGGCTATGGCTGGCTTCAGGAGGAAATCTTTGACCTGTTTGTGAACAGAGGACAGTACAGACACAAGATCTAAACAATAATGCAACATTTCATCTTCACAATGTGCAGTCAGTGTGTGTGGTTTGGATCCTTTCCTTACTCCTTAGATTGTTTCTAGACCTCACCCACATGTGCATGCAGAATAGCACAATTGGCAGGGCTTTTACCCAATTAAGCCCAGTGTCATCACAACATTTTACCAACTTCTGTTTTGAGGAGCCATTCTCTCTCTCGACGGCTCCTGCGCTCACTGAATGATATGCACATCTGCCATCTCAGATCAAACCCAGTTACCTCACTGACCTGTTTTAGTGCCTGGTTAACAAATGGCGCGCCATTGTCACTGCTGATTTTCTGAGGCGCACCCCAGCAGGGAATAATTTCTGTCAGCAGGGCTTTTGCTATAGCTCCTGCATCTTGTTTGTTGGGAATGCCTCAACCCTTTTTTGAAAACATGTCTACAATTTTACCAGTGGAAGTGAGGAGGCCTCTGTGTTTCCGCATAGTGCCAAAGACATGTGCAACACCAAATGCATACCTACTGTCTGTGTATATGGTGGCGATTTTCCCTTCTGCCAGTTTAAAAGCCTTGATTAGGACAATCAATTCTGTGTAGACAGTATGCAGTCAGCGTTTGGAATGGGGTTCTCTGAAAGGTCAGGTCTGGGTGTTTAGACCTCTGAGACCGTAGTGATGCAACAGTGCGGTTCACCATCGCCCTCAATGGGTAGGAGCGATGCTGGATTGAGAATATTACAACATTTTACAGTAATGTTGGGTATTTCTAAAATCATAGCATTATAGCGCAGTGTTACTTTCCTTTTTAAATTTAAGTGCATCTAGGGAAAAAAAAGAGAAACACACTGAACAGACACTGGATGACGGCAGAAATAAACCCACACAAGTGGATTATAGTTAAAAAAAAGACTTTACTACATCTATGGAATTCTTTACATACATGTGAACGGTAGTAATTTACACCGTGGTTTACAACCAATAGCACAAACAGTATAGTAGTAACAGTTGTGGTAAACAAGTGGTAAAGAACAGTTGTCATCGGGGGTCTCAAAAGGTGATCAACTTTTCCCTTTTCCCTATTTTCAGATGTGGTGGACAATGGACAGTGCCAAAGAAAATAAAAGAATAAAACTCCTATCCTGCCTATTCCCTCATCTACCTATACCAAAAAGTACAGTGTGTAACCTAGTGTGTCTATACAGAAAGATTCTCCTACATGAGTTACATACAGCCATGCCCTGAGTACCTGAGAGAGAAAAGAACAGCCAAGAGTGGGAGGAGAAAACAAATGAAAATAGACAAAACCCCTTACGTACATCTCCTGCATGTAACACGCAGCCATCGTGCTGTGGACAGGTGAGATGTATTTTGTTCCAAGAGCAGAGCAGAAACAGTGTGAGGAACTAGGAGCACTGGGTCAGAGTAGCCCACAATGTCTCTGGAAGCCACAACAGCTTTTTCTGCAGCAGCCACTGCGCACAGACAAAGCGGGAGGCCTGCTGCCACAGGGACACAAAATACGTGACTGGACGTAACTTACCTCCATGAGGTTGATGTAGAACAGAGGTCATGCACCCCTGTTTCTTATCCACCATCTGAGTGAAAGGTTTGCTGGGGTCTGGAATTCCCAAGCATGGGGCACTCTGTAGCACCTTTTCCAATTCAGCAAAGGCAGCCTCTGTCCCTGGAGTCCATTCGACCCAATCGTGGTCTTGCAAGCCTTTCCCATGTATTAGTGAGCTCAGAGGTAGTTCTAGAACAGCATAAATAGGAAGGAATGCTCTACAATAAGGATTCATGCCCAAGAATGACATCATCTGTTTTTTAGATATGGGTTTCAGTATGTTTTCAATCACTGTGACCCTGTGACCTGAGTCTTACCTTATAGGCTGAGATAATGTGTCCCAGGAATTTTACCTCCTCTTGGATGAACTGGAGTTTCTTGAGACTGGCTTTATGTACTTCGGCAGCAAGATGTCTAAGAAGTGCCAGGGTGCCCTTCTCACACTAGCCTCTAGATGGTGCTGCTACCAAAATGTCATGAACATACTGAATGATCGCACTGCCTTCTGATAAAAGGAGAACTGAGGCTTTGTTTCAGTGCTTCATTATACATCGTAGGCGATTCACAGTAAACTTAATACAAGTGTATAAATGTGTAAGATTTACCATCAAACTGAAAAGCAAACCAGGAACGACTGTCAGGATGAACATGAACACTAAATAAAGCATTTGCAAGGTCAACCACAGAAAAGTAAGTGCTATTAGCAGGTATTTGTGATAAAATTATATAAGGATTTGAAACATATGGGGCTTGTGCCAGCAGCATAAAAACAGCAGCATTTACTGCTTGCAAATCTTGGATAAATCTCCAATCAGCTGGCTGGCCAGGCTCAGTACATTACTGGGAAAATTGGCGTACGAACTGTAGAGTCATGACATTCAAAAATGACACCTGCCTGCTGCAAAGAATTAAACACTGGGCGAATGTTTTCAAAGGCTTCAGGTTTTAGGAGATATTGAGTTTTGTGAGGCCTACAATCAGATGTTGGGGTGATTACCACTGGCTCAATACCGTTAATAAGGCTGGTGTCATGTTTTCATATCATTTCCTGTTTTCGAATCATTTACTGGGAGTTCTTGCCGCTTTTAAGCTATACAACTTTTCTTTTTTTCATCAGTAATTTTCTATTATTTTATTTTTTGCAGTGTTTTTTTCACTTTGTTCCTTCTGTTGCATTTTTTTTTCTTCTTTCTTTTCGGAGAGCGCACTTTTTCTCTTTTCCTTTTTTCTCCCTGTCTAACTGCTGCAAGTGGAGGCCATCTAAGTCTGATCTGCTGAAAATATGATCAACAAGTCTTAAACTAAGGTATGTTAAACATTTATCATGGCAAACATTCAGCTTGTTCAGTGTGTGGAGTGCAGGATGTTTAGTCATTCTTCTTCCATTGTTAGTAATATCTTTACTTGTGATAAGTGTATATTAGTTAGCTTACTGAGGAAGAAGATTGCAGCATTAGAGGTGCACATCCAGTCTCTAGAGAGGCTTAGTGAGAGTGAGAGCAGCGTAGTATCTGTAGGGGAAAGTCTGGATGCCTTAGGTGGAGTTAGTAATCCCCCAGTTCCGGCATTAGGGCCCTCACAAATGTGGCAAATGGGTGACGATTCTGCGGCTTAATCCCAAGAACCAAAGCTAACACTAAGGCTCACCCATGGAAGCACCACTCCTCTCCGCACCACATGTCTAATAGGTTTGCTCTCCTCAGTGAAGCACCCGCTGAGAAACCTGAAAGACCTCTGGTAATAGGAGACTCTATCTTAAAGCATGTGAAATTAGCTAGGCCTCTAGGGTCACCAGCAGCTATAGTTATGTGTTACTGGGAGCCAGGTCACATATAGCAGATATAGCAGGCAATCTTAGGGTCCTAGGCAAGCACAGGTTTTCTAAGATAGTTATTCATGTAGGAGCTAACGATACACACCTTCGCCAGTCAGACGTTACTAAGTGTAACTTTGTAGAGGTGTTTATATTTGCAATGTCCGATGTGGTAGTATGCTCTGGCCCTATTCCAATGAGGCATTGTGATGTAGCTTACAGTGGGTTATGGTCGCTGAACTGCTATTTGTCCAAGTAGTGCTCCGAAAACAGTGTGGGTTTTATAGATAATTGGAGTAGTTTTGAGGGCAAGACTGGCCTGTTAGGGTGGGACAGTATCCATCCCACTCTGGAAGGTGCTCCTCTCATTTCTTGCAGTATAGTTCATAGTCTCATGACCGGCATAGTCAATTGACAATCTGTGACAATTCAGGGCCAAGGGCAGGGAGCACACAAGCAGGCAAAACCTACCATCTGCTAGCTGTGCAGAGTTGTCAATCAGGTTCCACCATATTGAGACTGTCTGTTCAGAAAGTAAGGAGTGATAAATATTAGATCTCTTACATCTAAAGCTTTTATTGTTAATTAAATTATGAAAAACTGATCAGCAATTTAATGTACTGTGTTTAACATAAAATGGATCAAACCAAATGAGTACATAGCATTAAACAGAGCTAGTCCTCCTGGCTACAGTTATATATACCAGCCTCATCTAACTGGCAGAGGTGGAGGCATTGCAGTTGTTTATGATAAACTAGGCATCACACAAAAACCTGGACAAACCTGGTTCAGGTTTTGTTTGACTAATTGTTATCAGTTTGGTGATATAAATGGTGACTCCTCTACACAAAGTAAGGTGAACTTTGGTGTTCCACAAGGATCTGTTTTAGGCCCACTGCTTTTTTCTTTATATATGCTGCCTCTGGGTAATAATATTCATAAATATGGTATTAGCTTCCACTGTTTTGATGATGACACACAGTTGTATGTTTCAGCAAAGCCAGATGAGAGACACCAGCTTAATAAAATTGATGAACGTGTAAAGGACATTAGACAATGTCTGTGTTAATGTCCCTCATTAACACAACCAGCTTATTGTACGTTTTTTTTTATATATATTTTTTCCCCTAACAGACATGTTTGTTTTTCAATTGTACAATTGTGCAGGGTATAGGTCACATTAAAGGTGGGAAGATTTTGAAATGATTTATTGTGGTCTCATTTTTTTACTTCACAAAAAAACTGGCATTTTAACAGGGGTGTGTACACTTTTTATATTCACTGTATGTAGCTGGACAACATGGCACCATTAACATCCATTGTGCATTGTGCATTTTTCAAAAAGGCTTTTTATGAATCCAAAGTCTGTGCAGTAGAGAGTTAGATCCAATGCATGCACAATTGATACTGCTGGACAGCAGTGGTCTACCTTTTGTCCCATGCATATTAATTGCATGTGTTCACGATGATTTATCAAAAATAAACAATGATTTGGCTCATCCAATTTTGGAAAGTACAACGTTATTAATATGTAAAATGCTAAACTGTAGTTATATATTTTGTGCAGGTACATTCCCCTCTGAAAGTATTGTCAGAGTAAAGCCAATTATTTTATTTTTGCTATACACTGAAGCCATTTGGGTTTGAGATTAGAAGATGAATATGAGATAATAGATCAGAATTTTAACTGTCAATTCCTGATATTTACAACTGTGATGTGTCACCTTAGAACATAGCACATTCTGTAAGAAATAAATAACATGATTATTATCAGCATTTTGTATTTGATTGGAGGTCAGAAAACAAATACTACCAGATCAACCTTTCTTGTATAAAAGTCTCCACTCTCTGTTGTGATCCTAATGGTGATGACAGTTGACAACTATAACCTTGAGGAAAATCAAAGAGTTTTGCATGAAAAAGAAACAGTAGATTGTTGACCTGAACAAGCCAGATGATAGGTATTAAAAATACTGGACCTACATTTCATACTGGATTCACTAGGAGCTCCATTGAGCAAAGTGTTGACAGTGGTGATTCCAAGGAGTAATAGAACAAATAACAATTTTTTTCATGCCTTATATTTGTTAACATTTGGAAAATCCTATGTTTTTGGCTACTATTCATCATTCAATGAAAGCTAATTGAGTTGCTTTTCCACTTTCTGTACTGAGCTATAAGTTTCGTTTTGTTAATTAATGAATGAATGAATAACTGAAATTATTAACTTCCAGACATTAGATGCTGATCTTCTGCTTTCTGGAAGTTATTACATTCATTCATTTGTTCATTCATTCATTAACCCATTCATTTTCAGCAAGCATGTTATCCTGATCAGGGTTAAAATGGATCTGGAGCCTTTTTCAGGAATACACTATTTTCAATATTTCAATAAGGTTGAAATACACTGCCATAAAAAGGTATTTGCCCCGTTCCTGATTTCTTTTATTTTTACATATTTGTCAAATGTAATTATTTCAGATTTCAAAGAAAATTTTTTATTTTAAATTTAAACAAAGACAACATGAGCAAATATATAATACAGCTTGTAAGTGATCTTTTAATTCATTGAAGGGAAAAAGTTATCCAATACTAATTGGCCCTGAATGTAAAAGTAACTGCCAAGAATTGCAAGTAAATATCCACTGCAATCCAGGTAAAAATAAGGTTTTGGTGCGGCCTAGTCAAAGTGTGTCACATCAGTATGAATGACATATCTCCAATTATCAGAAGCATTTGGTTACAGTTGCTGCATTTACTCTTCCACAAAGGTGATATAGGTATTTGATAACCTTCCTATATAGTTTATATTATATTTTTATGAAGATCTGAAACTATTTAATGTGACAAATATGTAAAAATAGAAGTAATTTAGAAGCAATATAGTGTAGTTAGTCCCCACGGCATACTGTGTATTTGGGAGGTGAGAGGAAACCAAAGAAACTCACTGTACATGTTTAAGATTGACCATATCCATTGACAGCATACAGTTTAAAGAAAAAAAAAATCATCTTATGCAAAGTATGTATACAAAGATAAATCATTGTTAACATTTAGTCTTATGTTACTTAATAGTTTTTATGAAGTAAAAAAAAAACTGCTATTCTCCAGAAATCTTGTGAATTTTGCATAAAATTCCATTGTAAGGAAAGATGTGTTGAAATGTTTGCAATGAGCCATCACATTCTCTCTTTATTCTGGCAGACCTGTACACATTTGCCGTAGCGGAATCAGCACCGGTTGGCACAACACTTGGTAGAGTCATGGCAGAAGATGCTGATGTTGGCGTCAATGCCAGGATGAACTACACTCTAGATGACCTGGAGGAAAGTGCCACATTCAGGGTACAGACAGACCCTGTCACACAGGAGGGTATAGTGATACTGGCCAAAGTAAGTACATTTACCCTCATGGCATCTTATTTACAGCTATGGGAAAAAGAAAGCACACTGTCCTTCAATTCTGTTTTCATTTATCAGTGCATAAATAACAATATAGACACACAATCACAGGTGAAAACAAAAAACACAACAGATGTCAATATGTAGTCATTCCACTCCTGTCTCAGCCAAAGTCGCTCACGAAGAGACTGTTCACCTACATGTCTCAGCGCCTGTTCCAGTACTCGTCACAGAGCCTGTTCCATTACTCATCACTGTTCCAATACTCATCGCAGAGCTTGTTCCAGTACAAGTCTCAGTTCCAGTACATGTTCCAGAGCCTGTTCCAGTGAGGGCACAAGTCACAGAGCTTGTTCCAGTGACAGCACAAGTCACAGAACTTGTTCTAATGAGAGCACAAGTCACAGAGCCTGTTCCTCTCTCAGTCACTGGGCCTGCTACAGCAGACTTCACCAGGCCTGCTACAGCAGACGTCACCGAGCCTACTACGGCAGATGTCACAAAGCCTGCTACAGAAAAAACCCCAATCACAGCCCAAGCCACTGAGCCCGATCCAGTTCCAGTCATAGTCACGGAACCCGCTCGAGTTCCAGTCATAGTCACGGAACCCATTCCAATTCCTGTCACAGCTACAGTTCAAGTCTCAGAGCCCGTTCCTGTCACATCTCCAGTCCCAGAGTCTGCTCCAGTCACAGCTCCAGTCTCAGAGTCCAGTCCTGTCTCAGAGTCTTTTCCAGTCACAGCTCGAGTCACAGACGCTGCTCAAGCTGCTCAAGGCAGACGTCACAAAGCCTGCTACAGAAAAAACCCAATCACAGCCCAAGCCACTGAACCCGCTCCAGTTCCAGTCATAGTCATGGAAACCGCTCCAGTTCCAGTCACAGTCATGGAACCTGCTCCAGTTCCAGTCATAGTCACGGAACCCGCTCCAGTTCCTGTTACAGCTCCAGTTCAAGTCTCAGAGCCCATTCCTGTCACAGCTCCAGTCCCAGAGTCCGCTCCGGTCACAGCTCCAGTCTCAGAGTCCGGTCCTGTCACAAAGTCTGTTCCAGTCACAGCTTGAGTCACAGACCCTGCTCCAGTCACAGCTCAAGTCACAGACCGATGCAGCTCAAGTCACAGAGCCAGTTCCTGTCACAGACGCAGCTCATGTCACAGAGCCAGTTCCTGTCAAGTCACAGCTCAAGTCACAGCTTACGCAGCTCAAGTCACAGAGCCTGCTCCTGTTCCAGTCACACTCACAGCCCAAGTCACAGAGCCTGCTCCTGTTCCAGTCACAGAATCTGCTCTTGTTCCAGTCACAGAATCTGCTCCAGCTCTAGTCACACTCACAGTTCAAGTCACAGAATCTACTCCAGGAGTAGCGCCTTTGGGGGGGTTCTGTCAGGACCTGCTCCTCAGGGCACACGCGAGTGCGTTCGATGGACTCGGTCGCTCGTGTAGCGCTTCTGAGGTCTCTGTTGCGCACAGCGCAGAAGCGCACACTTCCTCATTGTGGTGCGAGCAACGGAGGACTACAACTCCCATGAGCACATGCTCCCGGGATCATCATGTGACCTGTAATTGGATGCATCTGCATCCCATCCATGAACAATCACACCGGTGTTTTAAAAGGACTCTCAGTTGCGCTTCGGGTTGCGAAGAATTAGATTAGCCCCGTGTTATCTTTGCCAAGCCTTGAATTACTCGTGTTTGCTTTCAAGTGTAATGGACTCTGCTTTCTGTTTTTGACTATTGTTCTCTGGATATTCTTTGATGTACTGTTTGATGATCGACTGACCTAGTTTCTGTTTTTGGATATTCTCTGCCTGCCGATTCTGTAACTCTGCCTGTGTATGTGTGTGCGTGTTTGAATAAACACGATGAGTTTTACAAAGCCGTCTCCTCACTTGCGCATGTGTCCAGCCACACACCACAAGCCTGACAGTAGTCAGTAACTTAATATACTTACCACAAAATTAAAGTAATGTAACTGATTACTTTCCGTTACTTTTGGATTACCTCAATATCAAATATGAAGACAATGACTGCATTTTCTCAGCTGAAAGGCAGAAATTGCACTGTACTATGTTGTTCCTCTTTTCTGATTTAAAGACAAAATAATGGTGGCGTTTCCACCTAGTGAACGATTTTTTGCACTAGAGGCCATGATAATGAATTGGTGACTGTAAGATTACAGTCCACCAGAGACCAGAGTGGTGTAAGACTTGTGAAGTTCTTCTCTGCCATTTCACTTTGTTTCACTTGTTTTTATGAAGTGATGTAGCGGGTGCACAGTGTGTTTCATAACAGTTAAACTAATAATGAAATTATTGGCAATTATTTTTCTTCTCGATTTTATGTTCAGTACAATTCATATAAAATGCTTATACTGAATGAGTATAGACATTCATTTGTTGGCATGAGCACTTGATAACATGCTGTGACAGATTATCTGATAAATGATAATCTGATAAATATCTGACTAATGTTGTAATTAGTGAACAGCTATTAAAAATGATCTAAAATGAACTAAAAATAATCAAAAAATAATAAAAAATAATAAGAAAAGATCAGAGTCATCCAGAACGAGTGGTGGAAAAAGTGTCAGAAATTCAGTCACATGCCGTCAGACAAAACTTCATGAATTCTTTCAAGAAACCAATATCTACGGTCCACCATGCCTCTGAAGAGCTCAGAATGTACTCTCCTTAACAAGAATGATAACCTCCTTAAAAGAAGGACAGAGCACTTCCAAACTCTTCTACAGAGAGTACCACAATGGATCAACCACCAACATACCAGGAAGTCATAAAAGCAATATTAGTGAAGACAAAAAAGGCCCCAGGTTCAGAAAACATCCCAGCAGAATTCAGGAAACACAGAGGAGCAACTTTAGCAACCAAACTTGATCTGCTGATTCTGCTGATTTGGTATTCAACCAGGGTTACTGAAGACTTCAAGAACTGTATCATTGTCACCATCTTCAAAAAGGAAATGGGTTACTCTGCGGCAATTACTGAGGGATTGCTTTGCTTTCTCTTGTAGCTAAAATGCTCTCCCATGTCTTACTGGATCATCTAGTCTCTTTGGGAGAAGAAATCCTTGAATCTCAGTGTGTATTTTGCCCTCAGTGAGGAACAGTTTACATCATTTGATCATTTCATCAAGCACATGAACATCAACCACTGTATATGATCTTCTAGACCTAGGAAAAGCTTTTAATACCATTAAAAAATTCATCCTCTTAACTGTCCTCTCTCACTTTGGATGACCTACGTGCTTCATACAAACGATCCAAGCATTATATGAATGAATATTTGAATCAGTCCTGCATAAAGGATCACCCTCTCCACCCTTCAAAAACGGATCAAATGGATCAAAACAGCAGGAGTGAAGTAAGGATGAATCCTCCCATCAAAGCTTTTCTCCTTGTACCTTGCAAGGATGTTAAGGAAAACTCAGGAAGCTCAGGAATCTGGTATCATTTTTAGATATCGCTATGACAGAGGTCTGTTTAATCTCAGAAGACTGCAATCACAAAAGAATACCCAAGAATCCATCATGCTTGAATTACAATATATGGAAGACAATACCGCTTCCTCAATGTCATCAGAGAATTTACAGTCACTTTCAGACACCCTTGAGGATGCTTACAAAACCTTCAGAGTGAGTGTTGTCAAGACTAAAATCTTAGCCCAACCACCCCCAGGGAAGGTCTTAGAAACCTATACCATCAAAATTCATGGATAATCATAGAAACAAGTTGCAACCCTCCCTTACCTAGGAAGCATCTTGAACACTTAAAAGCAAATGTCAACAACCCTCCAGAATTTTGACATTTAACTCTCCAAATGGGAAAAGTTTTGTAGCATTTGGTCAATGGGGAGAAAATTTTTCCACCAGGGAATAAAGAAATCGGAAAGATCAGAAGCAGAAGCCAACTGAGAAGCATGAAAGAAAAAACAAAAAGAGCAAAACAGCAATCTGAATATCCAAATATATGAGCTATTTCCATACACTGACTATGGAAGAATATGCCTTTTAAAGATAGGATTACAAAGTCATAAAAGAAGAAAACATCCTGTAATATCATTTGGATTGATGAGACCAGGGTAGAGAGGTTTGGTCATTATGCACAGCACCATATTTGGGAAAACCCAAACACGATGTATCACCAGAAACATCTCATACCAACTTTCAAGCATGGTGGTGGATGTTGATGTTCTCCAAAATGGTGTGAAAAACTGATAAACACCAACAGAAAAGGATTACTTCAAGTGATTGTTCCTAAGGGTCTTAGGTGTAACCTAAATGTTACGGAATTTTAATGTGTGCTTGTTTTTTAAAGTTATTTGTTTATTTATAGACCACACAATTGATATTTAGGCCCTGATGACTAAAAACATGGAGTATACTTTGTTTTTCCCATGACTGTCATTTTTGTGCAACATGTTGGATGAAATAGTAATGTTAAAAGTATAAAAATTATGTTTTATATATAATTTCTAATTTTTGTGGTCACGTGGTCCATTCAGAATTTGATGTAAGTGTTTAAAGTTAAATTTTTAGATACATTTTAAGTAGTTTTAGAGATTAATTGGCTCAAAAGGCACTGTACTGTGGGAATGACCCACATGCATTTGGCTAGCAATACCTGGGCAGCTAATAAGTGTTCAGTAAGTCATTCAATACTACAATATTTGTTCCATATTATTTAATTATCATTAATTATAAGCTAAAAATTACAAAATTTTTCAATGTCAAATTGTCTCCTTAAAGTAAAAAATATTTCAAGACTTCTTGGAAGCCTAAAAAGATTCCAATATTGTTAGAACAAAATCGTATCCCTCAGGTTCGATTTGACTTCCGTGGGTGAAAGTTTCTTGCCCGTTTCGGATCCGGGAATCAAGCAGACACACAGACATCATGTACGTAGGTGTATGCTCAAATCCAAAGTTTATTGTGACAGACAAGTTTATATACAGTAGCTTGGGTGTGTGTTTGTGTATCTGTGTGTGTGTGTGTGTGTGTCCATATTTATTATACTCTGCTGCTAACTATATTTAAATAATTTACACTTACAGTTTGTGAAACAACACCGTAAATGTAAGACACTGTGCAATATTTAACGCTGTGAAATATTTGACACTATGCAATATTTGACTTTTTTCCTTTTTCTGTACAATATTTGAAAAATTTCTCCTAGTAGTACTGTATTGTGTGTAGGCTGTAGTATGTGCTATGTTCTGTTCTGTATGTCATGTATGTTATTGTCCAGTATGTCCTTAGGTCATGTATGTCATGTCTAGTATGTCCTTGTGTTTTTGCACATTGAGCCTGGAGAAACGCAATTTCGTTCTACTATGCAGTCTTGAATTGTATGGTCTGAATGACAGTAAAGTTCACTTTGACTTTGACTTTGACAGCTGTGGGGTAGGAGGCAGGAGACAAATGGTCTGCTGGGTGTGAAATGTGTAAATTTCCTTTCGGGGGTGCGTAGGGGTGTGTGAGTACTATGTTAGAATGATCAATTCAATTAAACTTTATTTGTATAGCGCTATAACAACAGAAACTTATGAATCTATACATTTATATATATATATATATATATATATATATATATATATATATAAACATATCTATATAAATTTATCTATGTAAAAATATATCCACACTGAGCAAGAATGTGGTGATGGTGGCAAGGAAAACTTCCTGAGATAACAAAAGGAAGAAACCTTGAGAGGAACCAGACTCAAAAAGGAACCCATCCTCATTTGGGCCACACTGTATAGTGCAATTACAAATAACATACATTAATAATAGGGTCAAGTTAATGTGTGTGTGCGTGGATATGTGTATGTTATATTAGAGTGTGTATGTTAGGATTTGTGTGTGTGGGGGGGGGGGGGGGGGGGGGTGTGTATGTTAATGTGGATATGTCAGGATGGGGTGTGTGTAAAGGTGTGAAAGTAAAAAGACAGAAGACAATGAGACAGATGAATGGGCTCCGAAAGCTGGTGGGGTGTTCTGGGTTCGGGTCAACTGATATGCTATCTTGGGAAACACGACACAATTAAAACAAAATTAAGGTTAGTGGCTAGAAAAATACTGATATAAAAATGTAGACTAAGAATGTTACCTAACAGTTCCCCCCTTTGATTCTGAAAGAATCACTCAAAACACAGCGTTAGGTCACCCTGAATGCTGACCGCTGCTCCTACCAGTCAACCTTTAAGGCCACGTGTGGACGAGGCCATCAAGGATGCATGGGCCGGCATACAGAGTCCCCATGAGTATCAAGAGGAATAGGTATAGGAGGGAGAATTACAAAAAAAACTTCAGCTAATGATGGAGAGGTGTATAGAGTAAAAGCTGAGTTAATTGACCAGGAAAAATAGCTGGAATAAAAGTGTCCTAATGTGTTCAGTAAATGGAAATGTCCCAAATCATGTATGTGGTCCGCTCAAGAGGCAGCTTGATTGAAGATCTAAGGGTTGGGCGGTGAGTTCTCAATGGGGATTGAGTCTATACTTCTTGAGTCTAGACGCATGGATCCAATGTGATGTTGCTTGGGTCAGAACAGTGGTGCGAGTGACAGCAATCACCTTGGTAGGGGGACCATAGGCAGCTTCGCCAACCTTCCATAGGTTCAGGGATTTCACGAGGACTCAATCACCTACAGCAAAAGAGTGAGTGGGTGCTTATAGAGGACAAAGACAAAGAGAGAGATGAGCACAGTGTTTATTTAATGCATCAATTAGAGAGGTGGTGTATTCCTGCTGAAGCACGTCCAGGTCACCTGTAATAATCGGCGCTGGGTTACCGTGAGTCTATGGAATGGGAAAGGGTCTGCCAAGTATAGTTTCAAAACAGATAATTTGGTTGTGGAGCTGGGTGTCATGCAAATTTCACACAATAGGTCAGGCAGAACATCAACCCATGGTTTCTATCATAGAAAGGTCCATTAGGTGGCGATAATGCACCGTGTTTGGCGGTTCTATTGGACAGGTTAACTCTAGCACATGTGAGGTGAGTATCTAATATTGTGTCAGTAATTTTATTGATATTTGCAACACCGAAAAGTTTGTTGATCTTCTGTTTCACCCCCCATCGTGCGACATGAGAAACACCGTGAAAATGGCAGACGAGAAAGGGCAATAAAGATTTTGGTAGCGCTATCCATTGATCGAGATCGCGAACAAGACCAGAGGCATCTAGTGCACACAAACGAGTTTTCCAAAATGAAATGTCATCAGGTGAGGCAATAGCCTGCATCACAGCCATATCAATGTCATGTTGGGATAATGGGTGTGAGACAAAACAAGTGAGAGAAGATGAGGTAACAAAGGGCGATTTTGAGGCATGTTTAGCAGCCCATTTAGTGACCGAGTCAGCCAACTGGTTACCCTGGATGAGTTCACTATCACCTGTGGCGTGACCTTTCACTTTAACGACAGCTAGGGCATTGGGAAGAGAGCAGGCATGTAACAAATCAGTAATAAGGGAGTTATGAGAAATAGGTTTTCCCTACGCAGTTCTAAACCCATGCTGAGCCCAAATTTTGCCAAAATCATGAATCATCTAATGAAGGCTCAGCGAATGGTGCGGAACTTGTTTTATAATACTGTGCACGTCATAGCTGAATGTCGCGCTGCTTTTTTGTGACATTCCCGCACCCAATGTCCGGGTTTGTGGCAGTAGTGACAATCTCCAAAGCGGTTAGAAAAGGGCTGTCTTTTGTCAGGATTGTTACCATGAGCAGCAGTAAGTTGTTCAGTGTGTTTAGCTTGTAGAGTAGGGAGTGCTCCTGCAGCCTCGAGTTCGTGGATTCGAGTGCCAAAATTAGTGAATGTGAGGTTAGTTATACCTCACGTAGAAATGCACAGAGTTTGTGCATGAGACGGATGCATGTTATTTAAGAGGGTAATTAAATACAGCTGCCTCATGTCATTATAACCTGCGGGCCAACGTGCGTCTTCGGTCCATGCTTTATGGAATCGAGTTAGAAAGGCGGCTGCATGCTCACCAGGGTTTTGCTTTGTGTTAGTAGCTTGAGATAAATCGCGAGCAGCTAAGTTTCTTTTGTCCAGGAAAATGCACAGTTCTGTGTAAAAAGCAGTCAAATGATTGAGTAGCCATTTGTAAAACGGTTTGTCGACGGCATTAGAGTTAGTGACTGTCATTTTCGCGCTTAAGAGTCGGAATTTCATTGAATAAATCGTCCTCTGAGACTGTGTCACCCAATACACGGAGGAGGATATGTCTGAAGTCAGCGGCAGTTGATTGACTATACTGGGTAGTGGAGCACAGAATATCAACCAGGACACATAGACAACAGCTCTAGTCACAGCTCTAGTTCCTGTCGCGCTCTCCGAGTCTTCTCAAGATCCTGCGCAGCTCTTCGAGCCTGCTGAAGCCACTGTGCAACTCTCTGAGCCCACTCAAGTCACCGCGCAATTCTTCGAGCCCGCTCAAGTCACAGCGCAACTCTCCGAGCCTGCTCAAGTCTCAGCGCAACTCTCCGAGCCTGCTCCTGTTCCAGTGTGCCCACTCAAGCCTGCTTCTCTGCCTGAGTTCCTACCTGAGTTACTGCCTGAGTTTCTACCCATGCCCTCATCGTGTCAAAAATTAGGAGTGGTAGAAACCAGCAATGAGCCTGCCCCTACAGGTCCAGGTCTCCCGAGAAGCAATCTTGTTTGGTGCTCCAGGAGTAGCACCTTTGGGGAGGGTTCTGTCATGACCCGCTCTGCATCACGTGCTTTGAAGTCTCGGCCACGCGCGCCGTGCACTCTTCATCTCCATCATAGGAGCATGCACTTCCGCATGTAGACGGAGAACACCCAAACTACACGGACTACAGTTCCCATCAGCACCTGCTCCAAGCCATGAGGGCTGCCAATGGGAGACAGGTGCATCTCGTTAATGGACTAACCCCTATGTTTTTCTGCCGAGAGTTACTACCCGTGTTTGTTTACGTTGTGTATTGGACTCTATTCTCTGTTTTGACTACTGTTGGATTACCTGTGATACTCTGTTTGCCGATCGCACAACCCATTTCCATATTGTGGATTACTCTTCTGTCTGCCGTTTATGTACCTTTGCCTGTTGTGTTTTAATAAACACCGTACTGCTTTCACTTCCATCTCCCGACCCTGGGCTTGTGCCTCATCTATGCTGCGACGGCGCGAGTGCCGTGACATCAAAACAATAAATGATGACCTTCACTGCTGGATGAACCTGCCATTATCACTCATGAACAGAATATCCATGAGCCTACCAAAAAAGGGAATATATCTTGTTTCATTCTAGATCAAAATTATAGGATTATAAGGGCATGTAATCATATTGTGTAATTGTAACCTCATCTGGACATTTTTCACTCCAACCAAAGTCACATTCCTTCTATTTAGATATCAGAGGGCAATGCAAAATAATGAATAATTGCATTCTATGGCACCATTAAATGGTTTATTCTGTAAATGAAAGTGTCTGCTTTAAATCAATCAACATACAGAATTTTTGCTTATTAAATCAATAGCACTGACTATACAGTTTGCTGTTTTGAGGAGGGAAATATACATCACTCATCACGGTTAGGTTGTTGAAAACATAAGACACACTTGGAGGCATCCATGTTTTTCCCCACTCTGTAGCTTGAGTGCACAGAGGTAGGAAAATACACAAAAATGACATTCTTTTGAGCTCCAACTTCCCACATTTAAGGCAAGTTGAATGCAACATTAAATCTAGAATTAAATGTTAAATCTAAATGTTAACTGTAGAAATTAAACTATATCAATTCCAACACACCAAGACCATTTTTTGCTTTTTTATTGCCAAACATTTTGCAAGGTAAGAGAACCAGACCTCCACTGAGACTTTAGCTCTGCTACCCCTGGTGGTTTGGGGGGGTCATTTCACCTAAAACTTTTTTCACTGTAGTTTGAAGGTAGAGGCTTAGATTTATTAGGTATTCATTGGAAAAGCATTATAATATGTCAGGATTACAGTATATCAAAAATATGTGGTTATAATGGAAGTCAATGGGGAAGTCCAAAATGGTCCCGAGGGTAAAGAGTGTAAGCATATATGCATATCTCCTATTATATACACCTTGCAATAGAGGGAATCATCCATTTTAAAAATAATAATAAAAAAACTAATCCTGGCCAAGTTTCATACAATTAGCCTTTAAACTGACCGAGATATTGAGAATTAAAAAAAGAAAATAACCAAAAAGGTGCCTCAAGGTTTAAGGGTTATTTGGTGGCTGCTACACATATATTAGCAATATTTTTTTGCAAACAAAATACCATGAGTAGAACTTATTTGTGATGCAAATTAATATGTTGAAAACTTCAGTGCTTTTTAGTTTTTACAGTCACTTGACACTGCCTAGAGCCTAGAGGAATTATGTGTTGCCAATTGTAGACTAATTTGATGTGAATTTTGATGGTTAATTGATGGTAATGACTGAAACATTTTTAAATTTTTAATCATGAGGTCAAGCATTGTGCATTTCTATGTGTTACAGTTAACAGCTACTCTTTTTCATCAGCCTTTAGATTATGAGATCAAGAGGCGCTTTGTGATTGCCATAGAGGCCATCAATTCTTTTGTGGACACAAGATTCCTAAGCATCAGTGAATTTCGGGACAGGACAATGCTCAAAATTCTGGTGATGGATGTGGATGAGCCTCCTGTTTTTTCTGCACCTTTCTATGAATGGAAAGTTCTAGAGAATGTACTTGTTGGTACATTGGTTGGCACAGTATATGCCAGAGATGCAGATGCTGCCAATAACCCTATCAGGTAAACCAGACACAATGCATTTGTTTTTGCACATGATAAAGGTCTTTGTCTAATGTATATATTAATGCATTATTAATTAATATCTCCAATTGTGGAATCAGTAAACCAAAAAATAATTTAATTAATTTACTGTCTCCTTCAGGTGAGCATTTGGCTGGGTGGGGGTGGGACCTAACTTCCAAGTTATAAGACCACCTAGCTGTTTGAGCAAATTAATGTCACAAAAATTGTGAAGAGATGGCAAAAGTCCTAGAACAATTTCTCAAAAATAGGATTTGCATATTAATAATAAGTTTGAATCAGTGGAGCTAAATGTTACAATGACAATTTTTTATGGTTTAAAGAAACAAAGCATGAGGAGTTTCACTGTTTACCTTATTTTACATAAAATATGCTTGTTCTTAAGTGCAAACACATGAATAGACTCCCTCAGGAGCCAAGGTGAGTGACACTGCATCATATACTAGGGGAACCTTAGAGGGAACCAACTTTCAAGTGTCATTGTGAATTTTTCCCATATCACAAGTAGGTTAGTAAGCAAGGAACAAATACTTATTTCTCAAAATCAAGAAGAACCTCTACTGCAAAAGAAAAATTAAGCAATAAAGAAGGTCAGTCTCAAGAGCAAACACTGAAGAGCTGACCATAGTACACAATCTTAAACATCCCAAGGGCCAGACAAACATTAATACCTCAAGAAGATGGCCCCCAGGACAAACTGAAAAAATAGTGTCTCAGGCAGCAGAAGACAGAAGATGACGAGGAGGATGAGAAAGCATCGTGGAAGACCAAGCCCCTCCATGCACTGTACCACTGCCAGAGGAAATGGCTGCCATCAGGAAATCCTAACAGTGGTTAGAAATAGCAAGCCTGAGGCACAAAGGCTCTGATCATGGCAGCATAACAACTGGCACTAAGCACCATATCTGTAGAGGCAGGGGTCTACCACAGTAGGTAGAACCCAAGGTGCAGGCTGTGCAAAGACGCCCCTGAGACTGTCCAGCACATTGTAGCTGGGTGCAAGATGCAGGCTGGGACAGCATATACTTAAAGGTATAGCCTAGTGATGGGGATAGTGTACAGAAACATCTGCACCAAGTATGGGCTAGAAGTCCTGAAAGTGGTTGAGAACAACAGAGATAAGGTCCTGTATGAATTCAAGTTCCAGACAGATAAGCAGCTGCTGGCCAACTGACCAGACTATCACTATTTCTCTATGGTGGTTGATAAGGAGCAGAAAACAGTAGTAGTGATAGATGTGTAAATTCCAGCTGACAGTAACTTCAGGAAGAAGGAGCATAAGAAGATCGAGAAGTACCAAGGCCTGAAGGAACAACTAGAATAGATGTGAAAAGTGAAGTCCGAACTAGTTTCAGTGGTAATAGGATCATTAGGGGCTGTGACTCCCAAACTTGGAGAGTGGCTCCAACAGATTCCAGACAAAACAACGAAGGTCTCTGTCCAGAAATGTGCAGTTCTAGGAACAGCTAAGATACTGCGTAGAACCCTCAGACTCCCAGGACCCGAGGGTAAGGAATACACATACCACCCCACAATGGACAATCATCTTGACTTTGGAAATAAAAGCAAAATGCAGTGTGTATTAGCCACCCAATTGTAACTCCCAAACACCCAAGTCAAGTCAAGTCAAGTGGCTTTTATTGTCATTTCAACTATATACATGTAATACAGTTTACAGTGAATTGCGAGCATTTCTCCAGGACCAAGGTGCTACATACAAGACAACACAAAAGTACAAAAAGGTGTACATGTGCAATTGTAGACAACA
>JAQQZR010000019.1:7611610-7630092 GCA_030068235.1 Notoglanidium macrostoma
AAGCTGCTTTGAGACAATGTCTGTTGTTAAAAGCGCTATACAAATAAAATTGAATTGAATTGAATTGAATTAAAACACTGGGAGCAAAAGCAAATATGCTGAGCTGAGTTCTGGTGCTAAGTACCAAAATTCAGCACACAAGTGCAGCACTGGAGCTCATAAAGGAGTGTTCTGTGATGGGAACAGCGCGGGTTTGACAGGTGTCTGACGAGTCCGACTTGACTGCAAGTGTGCCCAAGAGTACCTCTGCATTTTTGTATGTGTTTGTGTTCATCGTTCTCTGAACATTATTTTCACAACTTAATGTATATTGTGATAAATATTATCGTGAAAATGTCAGGAAAATATAATGATACAATTTTTAGGTCATATCACCCAGCCCTAATTTAAACCAGAATTAACCTTATGATATCTTAACATCTCGCTTGAAACGGCCTGACAGAAACAGTGATTTGATTTATATTGTGACATGTATCGATATCGTGGTAAGATTTTTCCCATATCGCCCAGCCCTAGTGGTATATTTCGACGTATTTGTGGATTTTTGTCAACAGATCAACTGCAGTATGAATTGGACAGAAAGCCGCAAATAAATAGGAGGGAAGTCGCAAATGTCACGTGTCCCACAAATTCACAGAAAGCAATCCACAAATGTGCAAACCTTGTTTCACATTTAGAAATTGCTTTGTAATTTTGTGGATATAGTTTTACACAACACATAAAGAAAAACATGATTGTGGATAGGGAAATATATGTAGATCATATTTTTCGATTGTCTTTTGCGGGTTACAATTATTAAAGTCCAATAAAAACGTCCGTAGGCCAAGAGCTTCAGTTAATGTTCACGTCAAACCTCAGAATGGGGGGAAAAATGTGACTTTGACTGTGAAATTGATTTTGGTGCCAGATGGGCTTGGTTTAAGTAGGTCAGAAATTGCTGATCCTCTGGGCCCTCATTTATCAACAGTGTGTATGCACAGATGTGTGTATAATGAGTTGTATGAGCATTCCTATGCAAAGTGTGGAATTTATGGACTTTAGGCATAGCATCTGGTGTGGCAAAACAGGGGAACTGCAAATAGAAAGCATTGCAAGTGTTGCATCACACATTAAACATCCACATATGTTTTGTATTTTCTTTGGTTCATAACTACTCAGTTAGTAATTTTGTTTTGATAATAACATAGGTAGCCTAAGTGGTGTCAAAATTAAAGAAAGACACTTGTGACATGTGTTTGAAAATGTAACATGGCTTGTCTTGCATTACTGGAAGATTTAGTAAACCATGCACTGATCTGTTTGAGAGCACAAAGTGGCTTCTGAGTAGGTACCGCTTCCCAAATCTGGTATTGATAGATTTATGCCAAGATTTATACAATCATGTTGGTTTTTAATTCAGTGGCATCTTCAGTGCCAGTATGCATCTATACTGTGAAGCACTGTAATATCAGGTTTAAGCATTTGACTGAATGTGAACAGAAAGTATAGCTATATACACTTCAGAATTTATCCTCCTACTTCCATCATCAATCAATAAATAAATATCATCAATAAACACCAGTGACCCAGGTCTCACTGGCAGCCACACATGCCCATGTCCGCTATATTTGTCAGATGATATGGTATGATTTGGACCATGAGCCCTTTCCTTCTCCATACTCTTCTCTTCCCATCATTCTGGTATGTGTTCATCTTGGTTTCATCTGTCCAAAGAATCCTGTTCCAGAACTAGGCAGGCTTTCTAGCAAAGTCTAACTGGCCTTTCTTTTCTTGAGTGATACCAGTGTACACCTTGAGTTAAACCCTCTGTATTTATGTTCATGAAGATGTTTCTTGGTTGTAGACTTTGACAATGATGCACCTACCTCCTCAAGAGTGTTCTTGACTTGGCTACATGTTGTAAAGGATCTTTTTTTGTGTGTGCGCGTGCTAGGCCTTTTGGTGTTGCAGAGCTTACCAGTGCATTCCTTGTTTTCAAGAGTATACCAAATTGTTGATTTGAGCCTGTGAAATTGGAGGGAGTGTGTGTTTAAAAAATAAAAATAAAAAAAACCACAAATGGCGGTAATTCCTAATCTTATATTTCACTCGTGTCGTCATTTTCTAGCTAATGTAACTGTTTAGCAAGTAAACATTTGCCTTTTCTTCCAAACCCAGAATGATTCTTCTTAGTTATAGAACATTTTGTTTATTTTTATCTAAAGAGGGGACTCAATCATATTCTCCATGATGGTGGATTTACTTTTCAGTGGGTCAAAGTAATGCATCCTACAAGATAAGTTTTTCCTGCTTTCCATATTAAGCAAGTGGGAACTTTATCAGTATCAATTTGTTTGGAAAAAAAACTTTTCATTTCTTATTCAGTTGCAAATTGGGGTTGATTATAAGGTAAGGGTCCATTCTTGATGCAGGGTGCAAAGGGTTTAAGTCATTAAAATTTTATGCAAAAGAACGAGGACAGTGGTCAGGGATCAGTCTTTTATGCTACCTAATTTCAACAATATGGTACTAGTACCAAGATCAGTACCAACCAAAAAATAATCAGTATGTGTGTAGATATTGTGTAGCTATGAATGGAATGAGTAATCTCTGTTTAAGTGGTGAACACCACATATCCTTTAAGCTGGATTTTCTAATGGAAGCATTTAAGAAAACCCTTGAATTTCAAAGTCCATGTTTAGTATACGACCTGTTCATATACAAGTCAAGTGTACAGTTACTGACTCAGCCTACGTATAATAAAATTGGTTTGAGACTCATGGGATCTGGGTGAAGTCCTCTTTAAAGAACGTTGGATTGGCAAATTTGGGGCTGTAAACATTCACTAGCATAATCGGCACACAGTGTATTGCTCCTGTCACAAGAAGCTGTCTACCATCACTGTTAGCTTTAGTGGTTTTGTGTCTTATATGCATGTAAATTGTGCTTTGAATTCAAATTAAAATTGCACATCCCTTGCCCTGACAAAGAAGCAGGAGTGGTAAACATGTCTTACACATTATCTTTGCAGTTTGAAATTTGATTCATTTTTCTTGGAGGATTAATTGAGAAAAATTAATTGATTAAATGAGAAAAAATTTAAGGGTCCACTATGTGGAAATTCAGGGATCTATTAGCAGAAAGGTTACATAGTATTCACTATTATTATTATTAAGTATTCACAATATTATGATTATTTTATATTTATGAACCATTGTGTTTTCCTAAGCTTAGAATGAGTCCTTTATATATGCATAGGGAATGGGTCCTCTTCAATGGCGCCACCATGTTGTGCCTGTAAAATAAAATTATTTATTTATTTTTTTTTTTTTTTTTTTAGAAACGTGGGTAACTGGAGATGTATATTATTGAAGTCCATAAAGGACCATCTTGAAAAGTACATGAATTGTACAACTACTGTATGTAAGATTCTACCTAGATTATATTCATCTATCTTTCAGAATATTTGATGTACTGTAGTATTAGAATACAGATAAATAAAAGTTCTAGTAAATTGGGTATGATTTCCCTTTTTCACTATTACATAAAAATATTGCAGTCATAGTAAAGTGGTAATTCATATTAAATCAGAAATTGATATTTTAACATATTGATGATTGCCAGAGTTATTAGGGTTGTCCCAATATCAGAATTTTTACTTTTGTGCCATGATACTATGACAGATCTTATGCTCTACCTGTTATCAAATTTGAAGATTTTTAAATACTCAATATGTGTTTATTGCCCTAAATGAGCACATTAATGTAAACCAATTATTTAAGTTAGTTGTAAATATTCCAAACCATGCTGCTTCAACATCTGATTTGAGAATTCAGGCACACTGTGGTTGTAATAAGCTCACACTTTCTGTTAAAAGAAAAATTGTTTCACTATTGTGTGGTAATGGGTATAATGTATGCTACTTAAAATTCTAGCACCTCAACATAAATCATTTTTCCAGATCACTGTCCATTCCAAATCCCTACCTCTGCTTCTTTGCTTTTTTTTAATTTTTTTTTATTGTGTGCTGTTTCACAACCGTCAGTGAATAGTTGGAAAAGATCTGACTCTGGTATGTGATGCATGTAATCCTAGAGTTTTCACAGCATGTCCTCTAGTCATGCATAAAATTCAGTCTGTGGGTTGGGGTGGTCTTCCTTCTCCAGCACGAATCCGTAACACACTGTCCCCAATGAGCCAATGGGGGCTTTTCAAGTGGTAGTTCTTGGTACCATGCCAAGCTCTGCCCCTCCTTTGACACATTGAATTCTTATATTATGCCTCCTACTGTGGCCCTTGAGGTCAGTGCGTTTGTCTGTAAGTTGATGTATTGCTTTGTTCAAGCATTTGACTTTGTGCTCTAGCTCATTTATGCAATTTGAAATGCTTGTAGCTTTTGTTCCTAGTCTGCTAGTTTGGTAGCATGTTCAATTGTAGCATTTTTACGGCCACAATGGCTGTGTTTTTATTCCATTTTGAAGGACATGATCGCACCTCTAATATTAGTTGCAAATGATTCAATTTGTGAGTCAATTAGTATCCTAATGTCTTCTTTCATTGGGCCTCATTTATCAAGCTAGATATGAACAGATTTATGCATAAGTGGTTTGTGCATTTACAAAAAAAGATGTGGTATTCATGAAAATTCACAAAAACTTGTATGTAAACCAGCAAATCAACCAACAGTTGTAGTAAGAGGTTTACACACATTCATCATGGACATGAATGTCATGGCAACATTTTAGAGCTTTTAGTGATTTCTTTGAACTGTTCTTTTTTCTGGGGAGGAGTGATTGTATAACATACATCTTTAATAGAACATGATTAATGAACACATTTTGATTTGTTTTGCGTTTTCTGAAATTGGCACAGGGTCAAAATTATTCATACAAGGTCATAAATATACATACAGCACACCTAATTTTTGGTTAAATGTCTATTAGTAAGTTTTGACTTGATCAGACTCTTTTGGTAGCAATCAACAAGCTTCAGGAAGAATGTTGGTTTAGTTTTTTTTAAAAACTATGACTACATATTGAAATGAGGGTTGTTGTTTTTTTTGGTCACTTGTTGGTTGGTTGTTAGTTTATAGAAGTTGATGGATCACACAATTGTTATTTACACCCTGATAAATAAAAGCATGTAAATAAAAGATGTACTTTCTTCTTCCAATGACTATATTGTGTTCTTTTACTATATATTTAACATAATTGCACATCATTCAGCTTAAATTAAATTTAAAAACATTTTGCAGGAGCTGTTGGTGTATGCATGTTACTTAGTGTGCACATGCCTACAGTTACAAACATCTGGGAAAAATTGCACTTAACCTTAATCCATGTCACATCCAAGGGCTTTAAGGGTGAATGATTATTTGAACTGAACCACAGTGAACTGCATTTCACTTAAAGCAAGGTTGAGCACAAAAAAGCCTCTAAAAAGCAGAAACTAAAAAAGGCTGCAGACCTTGGGCTGTTTGCTTACCCAATACTTCTATTCATGTTTACTTATCTCAGACATGGTTAATTTCAAATCCAGTATGGACAACTTGTGGTCTGCAGTACAAATTATATAGTGAGAAAGAATAGGAACTTGCAGGAAAAAAGCTTTTATAAAGCTATTTTATACAGTATTTTCTGTTCCTTGCCTGTATCTCATATACTAATTGTGTAAATGTACATGTATTTGTATTTCTCCATTTGCAGGGCCTTTTCTCAGAGAACAAAGAGAAACTGATCAACAATGCCATATTGGCGCTCCTCTCCCAGGATGCTGAACTGGGTGGGCCCAATGCTGAACTGGAGGCCCAATTCCAGGCCATCAGACGACTTGTTGCATCTAAAGCTGGCTTTCAGGCCTTTACCCAGCTCCCTAAGTACTCCAGACTGCTACTATTACAACTACTTCAATAATAATAACAGCAATAATAATGACCGTATTTATGATGATAAATATAACAAATTATAAATATTTAAAATATAACTACATAAAAAGATAAACCTAATGCCTGCCATCATTCCTTTTTCTTTACAATTCTAGTTACTCATACTAGAATAATTCATTCTAGATATTCTCAATAAAAGTAAGGGTGTTAAACAGTTGAAACATTCAGAGATGAGAGATGTAGCACATGAAGTAAATTGGCTTACTGCCTAAAGATAGACAGTCATATTACTGTCTCTGGCTAATCTGTCTTTTAATTATATCTTGGTCCAGTGTGCTCCTGGTGAGCTCCTTTACAGACCATTACTTAGTTTCTTTTTCTTTCTTTGATTTTTTTTCCCAATCTCACTGCTCCTATACTTTTTTTTTATCTCATTGTTTTGTATGTTCTAGACCATAGAACTGGATGACCTAGAAGCGACACTGTATAATTCTAACGTTGTAGTAAATACATGTGTGCGGTCACATTATTGTGAGTGTCCAGCATTCCGATGATCCCAATAGTGGAAACCGTATTCAATAGTTCATGCACAAATAAAAGCTTTTAAATTTGCAGTGGTTGCCATCTCTTAAGATAGTCAAAAATAGGTAATCAGATTTTTAATAGAATAAAAAAAGATCCCTATAAATAAATTCACTTGGAATAAGCAAAAATAAAACATTCTTATGCCAGCAGGACTGTTTATACTTGAAATCCCAGCAACTAAGCTGTTTTCTTGCCAGAAAGTACAGTTCCATTTGCATCTGACTTATGAATTATTTATCAAACACTACTAAATCACACAAATAATAATAAATTGGCTGAGAAGTTAATGATTTTGCCAATACAAATCAAAAGAATAAGATTTGTTCCCTGACTCACTCTCTCTCCCTCCTTCTGTGTGTCTCTCACACACACAAAGTGATTAAATGTTTAACGTGTGTTAAAGCTTCAAACTCTAAATTATTCTGTGGTGTTTGATCGAAAGTTTATATTCATGTGGTGAATACACGTATTGGTGAAATTTCACTGGTTGGTTCCAAGGTTATGAATGTGACATTTGGACTCATGTTGTCCAAAGTAACAAAGTGTGACAATTTCTTCAGCATACTTTTCATGGATATCAAAACCTTTGCACAGAAACTTTGGCTGTTGTTGCATAAACATTGTGTAGCATAAACTTATCTAAAAGTTATGGACATGACTTTGATGTGGAATCACCCCACTCCTAATGTTCTTGATTTTTTTGCTGTTTTCTAAACTATAACCTCATGCAGCACACACTTGTGGCATTGTTGACCCCAGTGGTCTATGCCAAGACACTGATAAGATGGTAGCTACGTTGATGTGTGTAAATATGCTACATAGTGCTTCTGTCATTCAGTTCTATGCTCTTCCTCATTTAGCTCACTGATATGTGTACTCTCTCACTACTCTTTTTTTTAAATGGATTTACAGACATTTATTCTGAACCGTTTAATGACCTGGTGTACTCATAACTCTGTACTAACACATGGTGTTCACAGGTATGAATGTGTGTGTTTCAGGTTTAGGGAGAGACTGGGTGTGAAGACCGTTAAAGCGCTGAAGAGGAACAATAATGGCGTGACACATGCTGCTATTGATATGCTCTGTGCTCTTATGTGTGTAAGTGGCTGTAACCTTAGTTGTAAACTCTGTTTTTTATAGATTTAGGAACCCCTGTTCAGATGCTCAATCATGCAGTTATCTAAATAGCCAGTCATGTGGCAGAAGCATTAAATACATAAAATCAAGCAGATAAGGTTAAAAGGCTTCATTTATTATTCACATAAAGCATTGGAATGGGTGAAAATGTGGTCTCAGTGACTTTGACTGTGGCATGGACATTTTCTAATCTTCAAATGTTGACCCACTATAAAAAGTCTCATAAAATCCACACTCCAAATTCTGAGTTGTGACATTAGTGGCCTTCACTAACTTGCACATACATGTTCAAGTGGCTTGTTAAAATAAAAAAAAAAAAAAAAGGTCACTCCTCAATGTCCTTCAACTAAGCCCCACTCACTCTCAACTGTGTACATTGTTGGCTGTGTAATCACGTTTAGGTGACCAACTCAGTCAAAGTATCTTAAGGAAATTCAAGGCCAATGTTTTCATTCAGGTTCACGAATTGTTACAGCAGCCTAAACCACTAATTCATAACAAACGCTTGGATCTATTCACAGCTAAATGCCATGTAGTGGCCCAAGGAGTAGTGCTTTTGTGTTGTGTTGCAGGGATAAATGATGCAACTGTTCTACCTCAACACTGACCAGCTGACCATTTAGCATTCCTAGTGGTAGATTGATGAAGTGCTATCAATCTGTTCACAGTTGCCTGCAGGAAAAGGAAAAGAGGAATAATGCTAGACCCACACGTATGTGAGCAATATTTGAACCCTCTGGAGACTTGAGGTGGGCATGACTTCAGAGACGCATACATTAGAGCAGTTTCATCAGGCTTGCCTAGCATGCCTAGACCCCAGTCAGAGATGATCCAACTGCCAGGAAGTTCTGCTAAATCAGACAGGAAAAATGAGGGTTAAAGCCCTGTGCAAAAGGCAGAGAGAGAGTGCCAAGTTCCTCCCAAAGCAGATGGAGGGCCTACCATCATATTTGGCCCAATTGAAAGCCTTCATTTAGAAGCAAAAAGAAAGTTAATGTTGATCAGAAGGTCTCAGAAGAAGCCTGAAAGGGACTCCATTATTATTATTATTATTATTTTATTTATTTATTTATTTTTATTTTTTTTTTAAACTTTATTAATCCCTCGGGAAGGTTCCTCCGAGAAATTCACCTCTGCATTTAACCCATCCAAGCAGTGAGTGACACATACCCGGAGCAGTGGGCAACTATGATACGGCACCCGGGGAGCAGTTGCAGTTAGGTGCCTTGCTCAAGGGTACTTCAGCCGTGGATGCAGAGGGAAGGGAAAGTGATGTGCCTTCACTCCCCCCACCCACACATTTTTTTCTGCTGGTCCAGGGAATCGAATCAGCAACCTTTTGGTCCCAAACTCACTTCTCTTGTAAACCCACCGGCTGTTCCTTATTCCTCAGCTGGAAAGGCTGAGGATGTCATATCAGTGGCGGAGACTCTTTGAGTCTGGTAAACATTTGTCATTCAAATGACAGATGCTGCTGGCACCTTTGGCAATGGCAGTGGTTCAGAATTAGGCTCTACAATTTCACATGAGGCACTTTCGAACCAATGGAACTTTTCATAGTTCTTAGAAATGTTGAATCAATTAGTCGGATATAAACTGTCTTATTATTGCATAGTGCGAAGGGCGAGTATATGAAATGCTGAAAATCATCACCAATGTATTTTGTAATTGCCATATAGTCTATATGAAAAATCTCCTTTATTAAACAGCGATACAAAGTGCAACTCCGTGTGTGTACCACCTCTGAAAAATGCACCATGAGGGGTGAACACACAACATTTTGGTTGCAATCACTGAAAAAAGCATTACTAGTGGATTTTCTAATTGCCAGATAGGCCTAGTCTATATAGAAAATCTTTGCATCATCATATCTTCGTACTTAATCCAGTTCAAAAGGAAAAATTCTGAGTTGGGTACAACCTTCGATCCATGTACAATGGGAGTTATGTAAACAACAGCTCTTAATGTTAGCATTACAAATTAAGGAAAAAACATGGATAAATGGAGACCGTGAAATAGAGACTTTATTGATCATATGTGCAAAGAAAATACAGTGCAATTTTTTTTAATGCTGCTTATGTCACTTGAGTGTTCCTACTGGCGATGCAAATGTAAACAGAAAAAAAGGCCCTTGAAGGTATGTAGTTCTCAGGGTAGCACCCCAGGAGGTAGTCCCACTCAAAAGGACCTAGAACTGTTTGGTCTGAAAGCACCTATTCTAAAGACAGTGGTTCTCAACAAACTTCAGTAACTGACCTGAAAATGGCAATGGCCTTTGTGGGCTTAAATGAGGTGTTCCAAATGTAGGGGTAATGTGGGGTGACTTATTTTAAAAAAATGGTGTTATGGGAGAAACTCGAACTCTCCATTTATTTTACAACATAAAATCAGTCACAGTCAGATAAGATACATGTAAATCAATAGTGTACCTGTTTTAGTCTTTCACTATCTTTACACTGCACTAGAGTAGTTCACCAATAAAAAATAGACAAATATCACAGTCTGTCTTTCTCTGCTAAACTAACTAGCATTGTGTCACAAATTGCATACTTGTGTACTATTCTTGACCATTATTATGTAGTAACACTAACTGGTTTTCCTATACCAATAGTTTGAGGTTAAAAAAAGAAACTTTCATTTAGTCTTCAAAGACTAAGGGAAAAAGAGGGACAAAGCTGTTTAACATTGATGTGCATGAAATTACTAAACATCACTGTTTGAATTGGAACATGAGTGGACAGGGATGAGATCAATTGAATGTCATGTGAATGCCTCCCGATGGACATTAGCTACTTAAAGTAATGCATGCAGTATAATCTCTTTTTGCTTCACCTCAGGCTGTATCACACTATCCTGGCTGGGATTATTTTTATTTAACACCACACTTCCCACTATACTGTTAATTCAGTGCAAGTATTTTTTTTTTGTTTGTTTGTTTTTGTTATAACGTTACACATGCAAACCCCTGGCCAAGACACAGCTAGTTGTTCTCCTGGCAGTATTTTGTTTCAGGCAGCCTCAGAAACCAAGGTGTGCTACAGGGCAGGTATTTTATGAACAGAGTTAAATCTGGCACTAATTTATCAGCAGGATTGCACCTGGAGTCATCAGCACAAATTTTAGCCAGTAGGATGGGCGATCAGCAAGCCTACCTAGGTAGCATTCTGAGCCCTGTATTGCCTCCCTGGTGGTGTTACCAGTTGAGGAAGGCAGATACTAAGTATTTAAGTGCAGGTGCTAGATTTCGAATCAAAAAAAGACTTTTGACGTTGACTCATGTATGGAATATAGCACTGGACACCTCATTATGAGGCTGATTGATACTGCACTCTTGGCTGTAGGGCCAGGATGCTGGGTGGCTCACTGCAAATGTGAATTTAGGTCAGTGCCAATTGTGGTTTGTCCAGTTGAAACTTCTAAGGGCATGTAAGATGGCCTTATGGGGTTTACTGTATGTGCCAGCACTAGTTTTTGCACCTGTGTCCAAAGAGTCTCTAGACAGGACAATACAATTTTCTGAGTCTAGAGACAAAAAAACAACAGAGGGACATTGGCATAGATCCTCTGATTTTTAGTAGCCCAGGTCTTTAGCAAGTCAGCCACATGGGTTCTGTTGGTTCTAGGTTCACAGTAAATGGACAGAACCACAACTATGGTCTTCCAGCAGAGGTGAAAATTATCTTTTGAACAGGGGACAAACCTATAGGTAAAACCCCTTAGACCTTGCCCCATGATGGCCAAGGGCTGCCTTTGGGACAATTCAGACAAAGCCATAACTCTTTGGGCATCAACCACTTGTTGGAGAAATGGGTCATCAGACAGAGGTGCATCCATGTTTCAGCGAGAGGGGCAAAGCCCCTGAGGAAGATGACCATCACCTGGGGGTAAGTAAACCATCAGAGGAAAACACTTTCTGAAGAGGTTTTATTAAAAAGATGTCACTTTTTTGTGTAATTACTTGATTATTGAAAATGGAACATGAAGTTTAAGATCATTCATATGAGATTTAGAATTTCAGGTGCTTTCTCCCTTTCACTGGACTGAAGAGAGTTGATTACAACCATATGTGCATTCTTAAGAAAGGCCCACATTCCACTTGCACATCAATTACACAGAATTCTAGAGGATCATGCAGGACCACACGGTCACAAGGACGGAGACACAAACATTTGGAAACCTTTGATTTGGACAATTTCCTAATATGGTATAAAACTGAAAATGCAAAATCTTATTGATGGACCGAACCATGGACAATTTGTCCATAAAAGCTCTCTGAGTAGAACTGTGGGAACACCTCCAAAGCTCTTCCCCAGATGCATCTGTATGGTGTTTGTGTTTGCCAGTGTAGAAAAATATTTCTTACTTTTAACTTCAGTAAAACTTAAAAAAAAAAAAAAAAAAAAAAAAAAAATTTGTCTGAAATTTATTTTGCATGTCATTGAAAAATACTGCACAAATTAGAACCCATACCGATAAAGAGATTTTTCTCAACATCTGAAATACGCAAACCAGCCCATCTGGCACCAGCAACCATGCCATGGTCAAAGTCACTAAAATCATGTTTTCCTCATTCTAAACATAAACTGCAGCTCTTGACCAGTATCTGCATGCTGGGCTGCTGCCATATAATTGACTGATTAGATAATTTAATGAACAAACCACATAACTTGCTAATTTCATGAACTACATGTCGTCTTAATGTAGCAGATGGTGAGTGTATATCTATCTTCTATTGTTTTTGTTGCTTTTAAAAGCAACACAAACATAGTTGTGTGTTGTTGCTGTTACAGCCAATGCATGATGACTATGACTTGAGGCAGGAGCAGCTGAACAAAGCATCTCTTCTATCATCCAAAAAGTTCCTGGAGAGCCTTTTGGAGAAATTCATCAGTAATGTGGTAAACTGCTAATTAGTTCACCTTAATGTAACATGATTATGGTGATTTAAAAGTCAAATAGACTTTGGTAACCCAAAATAAATCATGCATACTTCTAGTTTAATGTACATCTGTCTAAATTAATTCTATCTTTTCTGTTTTCAGGACCATGGTACAGGCGCTTTAGTGATCAGTGCACTGCTAGATTTCTTGACCTTTGCCCTTTGTGCACCTTATAGTGAGACAAGTGAAGGTCAGCAGTTTGACATGCTCCTGGAGATGGTGGCCTCCAACGGACGCACACTTTTCAAACTATTCCAGGTCTGAGGCAAAATATTCTGCAGTGTGTATGCTGACACAGTCTGAGCCAAACAGTGTGCTTAGCTTTTTTTTGTAGTACAAAAGAGATGCACTATATGGCCAAAAGTTTGTGGACCATCACACCCGTACAGGCCCATAAGTGACACAGTGGCACAATTTTCTTATTTTTGCTCCTGTACACCATCGCAATGGATTTGAAATAAAGCGGTCAAGGTGTGATTGAAGAGTAGACATTCAGCTTTAACTCAAGGGGTTTAACTAAATACTGCATTAACCGTTTAGGACAATGCATTGTACACTTGACAATGATTGTACACTTGATGTACACAATGATGTGTCTGCCTGCCAGAGAGTGTTTTTGACTTGACTAAGTGTTGTGAAGTGGCTTTTCAGCCTAATGATGGCCTCCTTCACTTGCAGTGGCACTTCTTTGAACCATTGAGAGTTCCCATGAGCTTCCAAATGCAAATTCAAAACTTGTAATCGTGGCAGTGTACAGAGAAATAGTGCTACACAGCATACAAAAACATTTTATACAATTGCGTGCTCATTTTTGTGTGAGAAGTTTGGGGAAGGCCTGTATATGGGTGTGATAGTCAGGTGTCCACAACAATTTGGTTTATGCACTAGGTTAAGTCTTATATGTATTGCTTTTTCTGTTTTTCTATCTTTGTCTCTGCAGCATCCCTCTATGGCTATAGTGAAGGGTGCAGGTCTGGTTATGAAGGCCATAATTGAGGTGCGATTCTGTTTGTTTGTGATTTATTATTGTCATTTGTAAGAACAATTTATATACATGTATATATGTGTTCAGGAGGGGGATAAGGAAATAGCCACAAAGATGCAGGACTTGGCGTTGAGTGAAGGTGCTTTACTCAGACATCTACATGCATCTATGTTCACAGTCAGCACTGATCAGAGGATGCTTACGAACAGGTAAACTCACCAGCACCACAGTCCAGACTTCATCCCACCTCTGCTTAATTTGGACAATTAAAATGCACAAAGTCACAACAGAACATGTGAAAATGTATCTTGTCTAAGAGCAGGAAGAACATAAAGATGCGTAAGAATCCCTGTTAAGCTTTGCACTGAGATTTAAATAAATGAAGTGAAAAAAAAATGCTCTTGTGTTGCTTGTAGACAACTTAGTCGTCACCTTGTGGGTTTGTGGACTGCTGAGAATCCTATTGCTATGAACCTCCTCAAGAGAATCTTGGTGAGATTCACACAGATTTAATCACTCATATTAAGGGTTTTATTTATTTTTAGTAAAAGTATTTCACTCGGTTTATATTTCAACCATTGACATGTTTGTGACAGTTTATTTCTTAGGGTTATTTTATTTTGGCCCTTTGTTTGCTTATTCCTTTCATTGATTATTTTTCCTATTACTTTTTCTTCCTCTCCTTTCCATTCCATTCCGTTCCTTTCCTTTGTTTACTCTCTCCCCTGCAGCCAACTGGGCTCCTGACATATCTGGACAGCTCTGACCTTGTGCCAGAAAAGGACGTGGACAGAATGCACATCCGTGACAACCTCAAGATAGCTTCTGTAAATTTAGATCTTTATTTTTATTGAGTAATGAGTAATAAGTATTCCGCATACCAAATTAACATCACTTCCTATTTTCTCGGTCTGTGCAGGACCAGTTTGGACGCACTAAGGTGCCAGAGTGGCAGCGAATAGCAGGCAAGGCTGCCAAAGAGGTGGAGAAGTTTGCTAAAGAAAAGGCTGACCTAGTGCTCATGCACTGGAGAGACAAGATGGGCATTGCACAGAAGGAGGTGAGCCAAGTTCACTGCAAAACTCAATGAGCCAAAAAGAAAACCAAAACACTTGTTTTAAGCAGTCTTTAAAGAGTCTATATAAGTCCATGAAAAGCAGGCTAGTTGTAGCTCAGTGATTAAGATGTTGGACTATTTATTGGAAGGTTGTGACTACAAATCCCAGCACTGCCAAGCTGCCAGTGCTGGGATACTTATCCTTCAACTGCTCAGATGTATAAATGAGATAAATGAGTCGCTCTGGATAAGGGTGTCTGCTAAATGCATATATGTAAGAAGACACTGGGTCCTCATCCAGCTGTCCACATCCACATGTGTGCCAGGTCCTCTAAAATGTATCATTACATAACAAAATGTTTATTTTGTACTCTCAACTTTCTAGTAAACCAGTATACAAAGCAATATTGTTTAAAGTATTTTTAACAGTATTATTTATTTTGTACTTTTCTGAAGACATTTTTGGAAAACATGTTCAACAGACTTGAATTAGAATAAATGTCATGTATGCTTATATGAAGAATTCACTCTTCATAAGCTTTGTTCTTTGAGCTATTCCACTCAAGATCTTGTCAGAAAGCCAGTAACAAGCTATTGGGCAAATTATCTTAAACACCTCCATTATTTCCTTTATTATTCAGGCATATTTTATCTTATGTGAATGTAGTAAGAAAATGTATGAAAATATGGTATTTAATAATCAGTTAATATTTTTAAACATTATAATGCAATATACAGTCCGGTCCATAACTATGGTCTATAAATATTTGGCCATTGACAAAGTTATTATTAGTTGTCTACCACAGTATATTGGAGTTGACATTTAATAAATATGAACTTAAATTGTGAATTTGCAACTTTAATTTGGATGCATTTACATCCAAATCCCAACTTACTCTATATGGCCAAAAGTACACAATTGTCTAGAATGTCTTTCTGTGCTGTATAACTAAGATTCCTTTCACTGGAACTAAGGGACCCCAAACCTTTCCACCATGACAATGTCCCTGTACACAAGGCAAACATCATAAAGACATAGTTTGTGAAGGTTGGTATAGAAGATTTTGAGTGGCTTACACTCAAAATGAGAGAGAGAGACCTGACCTCAACCCCACTGACCACTTTGGGGATAAATTGTAATTCCAGCTGCACCTCAGTCCTTCTCACCGACATGAGTGCCTGACTTCACTAATTATCTTGTAGCTGAATGGGCACAAATCCCCATAGCCACGCTCCACAATTTAGTGGAACATCTTCCAGGAAGACTAGAAGCTGTTACAGCCACAAAGGGGGGACTAAATCTTGAATGGGATATTCAACAAGTACATATGGGTGTGATGGTCAGGTGTCCACATCCAATTGTTCATGTAGTATTTATGTCCAAATCCAAAAATGACTGCATGACCTAGCATACAGCTTTGCTTTTGTTTAGATATTTCAATTCTTGTTGTATTTAAGTGTACATATTACAAACACATTATGCTTGAAATTAGTGCTACAGTGTCTTCCCCTGTTGATCATTGGTTCTGTAGTGACCAGCAAGCAAATGGGTTCCTTTAGATGTGCTCATCAATCTTCTCAGTATGCATCTTTGAGGACCAATCTCTGGTGTTATATTGTTTACCTGCTCATTTCATATTCAGTAGTCATTGTATTCAATCTTTTGTTCCTTATTATTAAGTTTACTTTTGGGTACCTGTTTACTGTACCCGTTTACTGTTTGGGTACCTGTTTACCTGTTCATTTAGAAATAAGATATTTTATTCTTGCTAACTTTGTAGTGTTGTTAAATAAATCAGTATTATCAGTTGGTCATTTTGGCTTTTAAGGTTATTCTGAACACTTCAGTATTTTGCCACTGGGTGGATTATTAAAGCATTGATTATTAATCAGTAAATAATTAAATTATTTTAAAATTATTGCTTCATCCTGCTTTTAATTATGTTACAATTCTACCAAATTGAAAATTCTTGGATTGAATGATTTTAATTAATTGTATTTTTATTGAGCACTATCAGGCACCATATGAATTGTAATTGGCTGACCATAGTATCAATAATATGTTATTTCTGCCTTGTCCGCTCTTTCTGCCCCTTATTGTGGATGTCTGCTGTGAATCAATGCAGCAGGACAGGAATAACTTGGTGAGTATAATTGACCACTGAGACATTTGCAAGACCATTCTTTATATGGATTCATACACAAATATTTATTTTCTTTATAGGACTCACAATAGCTGCCAGTTTTGTAATAAACTTCATTTGATAAAAGATTTAAAACTTTATCCCCATGTTATTGTGCATGCCTGTTGGTCTTCACAGTGATTCAATGCATGTTTGTTGGTTTCAGAACCCAAACCAAAAACCTGTTATCTTGAGGAAAAGAAGACAGAGGATCAAGATAGAGGCCAATTGGGAGCTCTTCTATTACAAGTATATTTTTACTTACCTTTTATATTTAGTAATATAAGTACTGTCTGATTTTGCTCTGGTTAATTATGTCTTGTGAAACCTGTAGTACTTTTAAAAATGATACAAAATAAAAACAATTTCATTTTTTATATATTATAAAAATTAAAAGACTGTAAAATCACCAGTATTTTCTAGTTTAGGTGTGATAATATACTGATGATCCTCTATGCGCATGTATTTGTTGTGCATGTCAATGTATTTACATCAATATAAATTTTTCACACGTAAGTGTATTTCAGTTAGGTATGTCCTGTATGTATTGTGTATGTACACATATGGGTTGATTATTTAATTGAGACTTCTGTCCAATGATTTTTTTCCTTCAAAAATAATGACATTTACAGTACATATCTAGTACCTCTCATATACAGTCAGGTCCTTAAATATTAGAACACTGACAACTTCAAACCTCTAAAGCTGAGCTGAAGCTATTTCTTTCAGCCCCATTGTGTGAGAATGTGAGGGTGTGTGAGAGGGTGTGTGTGAGAGGGGGGGGGGGGTAGGTTGGAGGTGAGTGTGTGGCTGGGTGTGTGTGAGTGCGTGCGCGCGTATACACATACAAGTGTGTTTGTCCGCATGTGTGTCGGACAGGTCTGAGTGTGAACTAAATCAGTTCTGATTTTTCTCATCAGGTGCGTGAACTAAATCAGTTAAAAGCGAGTGAAAATGTGGCTTTGTCTACACTTCTTTGCTTTGAGCCATTTGCTAATGGACTGACATTGACAGTTTTATTATTTTAGCTGTCTGCCACAGTGTATTGGAGTTGCAATTAAATAATGAATATGAGCTCAAAATGCAAAATTTCAGCTTTAAGTTGAGGGTATGTACATACAAACCAGGTGGACAGTGTAAGAATTACAGCAGTCTTTTGTGATCAAATATTTATTGAAATTGCATGGTCATTATATGACACAGATATGCTAGGATTTTAAATATGCAATGAACAAACAAAGGAAACTTGGAGACTTTACATACATGCACAAAAAAAGAAAACTACAGTATACAATCACTAGTACACACTAAAACATATATGCCTGCTTATGTGTATGTTTTCAATACAAACACAAGGACCCAAAATGCATAATATCGAAAGCTGATGCTGGGGAAGGGGCAAATCTAAATCATTACAAAGGCTCTTTAACTTATCAACAGCACCAATCTAAATAATCAAGGTAATTTCATTGTCATTTCATTTCATATAGTTGACATCCAAAAAAGTGAGAAACCAATGTCTTCTGGAAAGAGAGTGAGACATGTAAGGAGCAAACCATCCAAAGATTGAATAGAACAGACCCCAATTTTCTCCCCCTTGTTCGTCCCTTTTAAGTTGCAAATTTACTTCACGCAGTCGTTCAAGGGCCAAAGTAATATTACCATGTTTAGCATCATTCTCGGGAATAAAGGTACAACAAGAATCTCCCACCATATGGCAAACTCCCCC
>JAQQZR010000019.1:7635700-7660631 GCA_030068235.1 Notoglanidium macrostoma
TACACACACATATGTATGTATATATCTATATGTATGTATATATCTATGTGTGTATGTATGTATGTATGTATGTATATATATATATATATATATATATATATATATATATATGTATATGTATATGTGTGTGTGTCCACAAAATGAACGCTCCTCTCAGGTATCATAGCAGAGAGACTAGGCAGACATGAGTCAATACATGAGCAGAACTCAGAAAGGAATTGGAACCAACACCAGAAGGTCAAAGCACCAGCTGCTGGTCGATAGTATCCAGAATCTACAGCTAGGACATTGGGATGTCATTTGGACTAGATAAATGCAGATGCATGGTGGCCAAGAGAGGGAAGATGATCAAGTACCTTGGTATCCTACGGGCCAGTGGGAATCAGGATGAGATTACAAGGAGATCAGATGCATCCAAATATCTCCAGAGGGTCAGCAGGTACTCAGAAGCCAGGTAAATTGTAGGAATACAATCAAAGCCATCAACATGTATGCCCGCCCTACCAACCATCATATACCCAGCTGGAATAGTGAGCTGGTCACAGGAGGAAATAAATGCCACTGATGTCAAGATACAGTAACTCCTCACAATGCATGGAGAGTTCCATCTGAAGTCCTGCTCCCTGAGACTCTATGAACAATGGGCAGAAGGGGGGTGAGGATTTTGGAGTGTATACAGAATGAAACAAGGAACATCCGTAAATACATCAAAAAGATGGCCCCCCAGAACGAACTAATGAGTGTCTCAGGCATAAGGAGATGTAGGATGGCGAGGAGGAATAGGTGTGAAAAACCAAACCCCTCCATGGAATGTACCACCGGCAGATAGAGGTAGTGGCTGACATCAGGAAATCCTACCAGTGGCTAGAAAAAGCAGGCCTGAAGGACAACACAGAGGCTCTGATCATGGCAGCACAAGAACAAGCTGTAAGCACCAGATATGTAGAGGCATGGGTCTACCACAGTAGACAAGACCCAAGGTGCAGGCTGTGCAAAGATGCCCCTGAAACTGTCCAGCATATAGTAGCTGGGTGCAAGATGCAAGCTGGGACAGTATATACTGAAAGACCTAACCAAGTGGCAGGGATAGTGTACAGAAACCTCTGAGCAGAGTATGAGCTAGAATTTCCCAAGTCACAATGGGAGACAACACCGAAAGTAGTAGGGAACAACAGAGCTAAGATCCTGTGGGATTTCAAGTTCCAGACAGATGAGCATCTGCTGGTCAACCAACCAAACAATAGTCGTGGTTGATAAGGAGCAGAAAACAACAGTAGTGATGGATGTGGCAATCCCAGTGGACAGTAACATAAGGAAGAAGGAGCATGAGAAGATCGAGAAGTACCGAGGCCTGATGGAAGAACTAGAACAGATGTGGAAGGTGAAGTCCAAAATGGTTCCAGTGGTAATAGGAGCATTAGGGGTTGTGACTCCCAAATTTGGAGAGTGGCTCCAACATATCCCAGATACAACAACTGAGGTCTCTGTCCAGAAATGTGCAGTACTAGGAAAAGCTAAGATAATGCACAGGAACACATGCAAATAACCCCCCCCCCCCCCCCCCCACAATATATATATAGTTTGTGTATATATAGTGTGTGTGTATATAGCGGTGTCACCATAGGGATGTATATATATATATATATATATGGTCGGAAGGCCACTGCTGGGCCCTTGAGCAATTTCAATTGGATTACTGTCAGGGCATTGACTTGGCCATTCAAAAACTCTAATTTTATTTTTCTTTATCCATTCTTCGTTTGAACGACAACTATGTTTAAGTCCATTGTCTTGCTGCATGACCCACTTTTGCTTGAGATTAAAGCACAGCTATTCAACCACAGCTGTCCTGACTTTTTTTCTTTAGAATTCACTGGTATAACTCAGAATTCATTGTTCTATGAATGATGGCAAGGGATGTCCCGGCCCAGGTGGAGCAATGATACAAAACCATGACACTACCACCTCCATGTTACCCAGAGGGGGTAAGGTCATTATACTGGAATGCGGGCTTCTTGCGGGGTTCTGGAATGCGGTCCTTTCTCCACACATACCATGTCTAATTTAAAACAAACAGTTCTATTTTGGACCTCATCCATCCACAAATTTTTTCCAGTAGCATCCTTGTTTTTCCATGTGATATTTATCAAACTGTAGATGGGTATGGGAACAAATTAATGGTAAAAAGATTTTGAGCTTATGAAATGATGTTTGCACATGTAGTTTTGCAGCTGTAGAAATATTTTGTGCACACAGATATAATTTGCAGATGTGTAAAAAGTTTTTGGATGGACACAAATTTCCTACCTTTCGTGAGACAATGAAGTTACAAGCTTGTGACGCTCAAGTTTTAACATGCCAAAATTACATAGCTACTGACTAGCCAATCAGCACTCTCCCTACTGACTATCCAGTCAGGAGTCAAAAGAGTCTTGCGTGGCATGGTCTGGTTACTTCCTAGAGTCCATCTGCATACTGGAGGGGCACCGTTTGTAAAAAAAAAAAAAAATAGTTTAACCTTTGGGTGTAATTTTTCATCATTTAGCACAATTTTCATACGTTTAGAGATAAATTCATTCCAAAAATATTGTTCTATTTACTTACATTACTTTTCCATGTAAATGGTTGAATAGCATAGTGAGTAATGTCACTGCCTCTTAGCTCGATGATCATTGGTTCAATTGTCAGTTCAAGTGATTGTGCTCGATTGAATTTTATTCCAGGACTTTACCAAATCATCCTGGCAGTACGGGTAACCATATTGACTTTCATTTTATTTTTCCCCAAATTTCCTCTTGTGGATCAATAATATGCAAAAATAATGTGAGGAAATGGAGCACGTTTTTTACATGAGTTTATCTCAAAATGTAGAAAATTTTACTAAATAATGAAAAGATGATGATTAAAAAACTGCCAAAATTCGTTCTTCTGACTTAAGTGCTGTGAGCTTGTAACGTGAGTGTTGTAAGCTTCTAACTTTCTAACGTCTAACTCAGCATTGTGCTGAGTTTGTGTCCATCCAAATTTTTTTTTACACATGTGCAAATTATATCTGTGTACGCAAAATATTTCTACATATGCACAAAGTATTTCTACGGCTGCCAAACCTTTTTACACGTGCAAACATTTCACAAGCTTTATAATTCTTCACTTCTCTTCATAATTGTTGAATTAAAATATATAGTCCTTAATATAATATTTACAACCCAATTTCCAGAAAAAGCTGGAACTCTGCTGGGTAAAATGTAAATGAAAAATAGAATGCAATGATGTAAACCCACAGTTAATTGAAAATAGAACAAAGATAACATATTAAATGTTGAAACTGAGAAATTTTATTGTATTATGAAAGATATACACATTTTGAATTTGATGCCAGCAACACGTTTGAGAAAAGTTTGGACAGGGCAATAACAGACTGGAAAAGCTGTGTAATGCTGTGAAAAAAAAACAACACCTGGTGGGACATCTCAATAGTTAGGTAAACTGGCAACATTAGAGTAATATGACAGTAACAACAGTAATATGATTGTGTATAAAAAAGTGTGTGCCAGATAGGCTGAGTCTTTCAGCAGTAAAGATGGGGAAGGGTTCACCACTCTGATAGGTGAAAAATTATTCTTAATTTTTCCTCAACTTAAAATTCCAAAGAATTTGGGGATTTCATCATTTACAGTACATCATAATATTAAAAGATTCAGAGACTCTGGCAGTGTTAAACTGGCCGGTTTGCAGTCCAGACCTGTCTCCCATTGAAACCATTTGGCAAATCATGAAATTAAAAATATGATAAAGGAGTCCCCAAACTGTTGTGCAACAGAAATCCTATTTCAGGCAAGAATGGAACAAGATTTCCCAAAACTCCAGCAACTGTTCTCCTCAGGTCCCACATGTTTATAGTGGTGTTGTAGTGGTGGGACAGCCGTGGCCTAAAGGTTATAGAAGCGGGTTTGGAATTGAAAGACTGACTGGCGGAAAGAATGTGTGAGTTGGGGAAGTGAATGAACAGCACTTTTCCTTTTCTCTGCATCCATGATTGAAGTGCCCTTGAGCAAGGCACCTAACCCCCCAGCGCTGCAGCATGGAGCTGCCCATTGCTCTGGATGTGTTCTCACTTCTCACTTGTGTGTGTTCACTGCTTAGATGGGTTAAATGCAGAGGAATAATTCATCCCTTGGTTCAAAGTATGCCATAATCATGTGATTTAAGTTTTAAGTTTAAGAGGTGATGCAAAACAGTGGAAAACATGACCCTGTCCCAAATTTTTAGAAAAAGTTCCTGGCATCCTATTCAGCATATATTCTTTCTTCTGTTCTATTTTAAATTTAATATGGGTTTACATGATTTGCAAATCATCACATTCTGTTTTTAATTATGTTTTATACCGCATCCAAATTTTTTGGGAAACAGGGTTGTATGACAGTAGGAAATGAATATGCAGTTTAAAAAACATCAGTACAGTGATTAATATGATACCTATACTAACTGTGCTTATTTTTTTTAATTAATTAATTTTGATTAATTTTTTTAAACAGAAAAATGTCAAGGACATAATGGACTCAAATGGTGTGCGTATTCTAGTAGACCTGCTAACCTTAGCCCACCTCCATACCAGCAGAGCTACTATTCCACTACAGGTGTGTTTATTTGTGACTCTGGCTCTGTGTTTGATGACTTTATGCATGCATGTATGTATCTATATAATAATAAAAAATGTTATTTCTGTCATTTGTCTGACAGTAATGCTTGTGCAGATTATTATTTTCCTGTGCACCAGATTTATATAGCTGTGTTTTTTTGGGGCTGGGGATGTGATGGTGCATTAGAGTAACGTATTGGAAGCAGCTCCAGACATGAAGAGAGAGAGTGAGAAGGAGTGGTACTTTGGGAATGCTGATAAAGAAAGGAGAGGACCTTTCAGTTTTGAGCAGGTATGTTCCATAAATAAAACAGTGGTATATTATGTGGTCATGTTTGCTAACTGTTGAGAACATTAGTACAATTGTGACCTGAGCAAGCAAAAATGTGCCTCAGTGACCATTATGCGGATGTTTGACTGGTCCTCACAAGGAAAACTCTCTGAGGATGTGGTTAGTGGTAGGTGTAAGCATTGCATTAATTAGCTGTATTAACAATTGTGTCAACAGAAGATCTTCACAAGGATTGCAAGGCAAATGTGTGTGTGGTATAAACAAAAACAAGGGTCACTGACTCTTTGCTGGAACAGGTCACATTTAATACAGTAGTAAACAACAGTGTAGTTTATTTCTATATAATACTGGTCTTGAGCCCTTGCAGTGCTGCATTATGAAATTCTCCTGATTATAGGGTGAACGCCTTCCCCGTTGTGCCACTTGGAGACTCCCATTACACTAACATGTTAAAGAAAAAAAATTTAACACAATCCGTAAAAAGGGCTAGGATTGTCTAAAGTGTATAAGCATGACTGTGTGGTTCAGCACTCTCACGGCTTGTGGAAAGAAGCTGTCTGCTAGTCTATTTGCATGTATGCTCTTGTAACGTTTTCTCACATACAATGCCATGGCTTTAACCTATACAATAGGCTATTTACTTTAAACATGCAAGTTTAGGTTTAAGGCAGCATCTCATTTATAAAAATTTATATAAAAGTTTGCTAATCTTCTAGCCCTCCTCTTTTTTTCCCCTTCCCAATTTGGTCATTTGCCAATTTCCATCCATCATCCAGCTCTCCACTATCATATGACCACTACCAACCAGGGAGGATGAAGACTAACATGTGCTTCCTTTGAGACATGTGAAGCCAGGCAATCGCATCTTTCCATGCTGCTTATTATACATCACAGGACAGCCTAACACACTCAAAGGAAAATGCTATCTGTCCTCTTCCATATATTTTTGCTCACAAGTCCCATGAGTTACAAATAGCCGTTAGTTTTGCTGTGATTGACAGGGGAAAGACAGTAAATTTTTCCCACCCAGAGAACAAGGAGAGTTTACTCTTGACCTCTGGCCATGGATGGCTATTGAGTATTCGAACTCTCAATCTTTCTACGGGAGCACATTTTTGTCTACCACTTTTCACTACTGTAATATATATATATATATATATATATATATAGTTGTCTATTATATTGAAGCTGGCGTGATATAAGAATTTAGCAGAGTAATGTTTGCATGTTCTTGGGTCCTCATTCAGATGCAGGAATTTTGGAAATCAGGTACACTGACTGCAAAGACACGGTGCTGGGCACAGGGCATGGATGGCTGGCGCCCACTCCAAGCCATTCCACAGCTGAAGTGGTGCATTCTGGCCAGTGGGCAGGCCGTGATGAATGAAACTGACCTGGCCACACTGATCCTCAATATGCTCATCACCATGTGTTCTTACTTCCCTAGCAGGTGCAGCACACACATACATATACATGTTCATAGGTCTTTACATGTTTAGAACATTCTTCGAAGGTTTTCGCCCTGCCTGTTTGGTACACTGCATAGCCAAAATAAATTTATTTGGCTATTGCGATTTTGGTTTAGTTTAAATTCATGTAATGATTAGGGTTAGGCTTCTGCTCAGAACCATTTGGGTCCGTGAAACCACTGATCTCACATAAATCCTCTCATCCTCTGTGTCTTTCTGTCTGTCTTTATAGAGATCAGGACAATGCCATTATCAGGCCTTTACCCAAAGTGAAGAGGCTAATTACTGACAACACTTGCCTGCCCCATATTGTTCAGGTACTTAGTTTAATTTAATATGGACTATAAATAAAAACTAAAACACAATTGGGCATGCTGTTATAGGTAAAATAATTAATGATAACGGTGCTGTGATGCAGAGTTACTCTTACCACCACAAAGTGTATTATTTTCCAACAGTATGTTTCATTGATCTTATACCACAGCAAGGTGCCAATGATTAAACTTTTTTATTTATTAATGAATAACACTTCATACATTTTGATATAATACTTAAATAACAGCATTTGTCTGAAGTCCATTTCAGGAATTTCTGTGGTTTTACTGCAGGCCCTGAGCAGGCCTCAGCAACACTTGCACTGAAATAGCAATACAATTTTTTTCCAAGGTGACCAAGGCACATTTTTTTTTAATGATTTAGGTTTTAAAATTAGCAGGCTTACACCCTATAGTTGAATCCTGATATTTTCTTTAACCCTTTGTGAGCCTAACATTGCTAGCTGTTTTGTGTGTGTAGCTGCTGCTGACGTTTGACCCCATCCTGGTAGAGAAGGTGGCCATTTTGTTATACCTGGTGATGCAGGACAACCCCAACCTGCCACGTCTCTACCTCACCGGTGTTTTCTTTTTCATCATGATGTACACAGGCTCAAATGTGCTCCCAGTGGCACGGTATAACATACATTCACCCATCACCGTCTAACAGTTTATATTTCAGATGAACGTAGACTTATAGGTGACATGGAAATATTTAAGACTGAATCCTAATGCAAACATAGTATTGTTGCAGTATGCTATGGCATTAAGGTGTCTGATATTTGTAAATCTATTTATTTAACCGCTCTACATCATGTCTTGACTATGCATTAGCTCTTGAGGGACTCTGAGAGGTTTTATAATACATTCCTATTGTATGTTTTCAATTTTTTCAGCCACAAGTAAATTTATAAACTTTTAAAGTAATTTAAAAGCTTTAAACAGCTTGTTCCTGATCTACACAATTAAAATTGTTTCCTTTAGTTTCCTGAAGTACACTCACCTGAAGCAGGCTTTCAAATCAGAAGAGGTAAATCAGCTTAGTGATTCCAACTCCTCATGATAAAAGACTAAGTAGTAATATAGGAAGCTATGAAACTTCATATAAATTTTGTCTAAAGCGTAAGGACACAGTTAACATTTGTCCTGTGTTTGTGTGTGGAAGGCTAAAGGTCAGGACATTGTGCAGAGGAGTGTGTTAGGGACAGTGTTACCTGAGGCAATGGTGTGTTACCTAGAGAATTATGAGGCTGAGCACTTCTCGGAGATCTTCCTGGGAGAGTTTGATACTCCTGAAGCAATCTGGAGCAGTGAGATGAGGTACATCATTATAGACCAGATGTTGATTTTCAGTAATAAAAAAAAAAGTCAATGCTTTAAGTCTTGGTTTATGTGTGTGTGCACATGCAGGCGTATGATGATAGAGAAGATTGCTGCTCACCTGGCTGATTTCACTCCTCGGCTCCAGAGCAACACTCGCGCTTTGTATCAGTACTGCCCCATTCCTGTAATTAGCTTTCCTCAGTTGGAACATGAGCTGTTCTGCAACATCTACTACCTTCGTCACCTCTGTGACTCAAACCGCTTCCCTGACTGGCCTATACGGGACCCGGTAAGCCAACAGACAAAGCCATATTCAAGTCTTAGTAGTATACCCAAATATCATAGTGTTAAATTTTCTTCAGTTGCTTTGTATAGTAATTAAATTATTCTAAATATATCTTTAACAAAAAAAATAGCTTTAACTGTTGGAAAATAAAGTATAGGCTTCTACACTCATCTGACTTGGTTTCACATAAACACATTAATTAATTAATAATTAATTAAAGACATGCTATGTGATAATCTAAAATAAATCTAAATTAATACATAAATTTTTGCTGTGAAAGTCTTTAGCATGATTTAATACAAATGACTGATGTTTCCACTCACTCTCAATGATGTGAAATAACACCGAGGTAATTGTGACTGCTAACTGAAGACCAGTGATCCCCAGTCAGCACAATATATTTGGCTCCTGCCACATCTTTTATTCTCTTTTCTGTGTCATAAAACTGCTGGATTTTGGACACATTTGTGCTTCTCGATGGCGGTTTATAAGTTGTGTCGGAAGATTCTGTCTGTAAAGGCTCTGCTAATTCCCTGTCCTCTATGACCGAAACTGGTCTGCAGGACATTACAATCCATTTTTCAATGGAGTTAGTTCGACAGTCAAAGATGGACTTGCTCAGTATGCATCTGAATACCTGGTTGAGTGTGGCTTGTCAAGACTGGATGCTGGGGTTAGCAGCAGCATCTTGGACTTCCGGGTTCGCTCCTAAATGCTTTGCGTTGAGGTGATATTTCAGACTTGAAGTACTCCAATTGTATGAAAATACCTTATTGCAGAAATTGCAGAGAATTATGCTCAATATATATTCTCAATAATTATAGCAAAAATTTTCGAGTGACTGGACATGACTGCAACAGCGAACAGGAGTGAAGAAACTGTGACCGTAACAACGAAATGTTGAGCTCATTACCATTATCATGGTAGTCATCTAACATGAAGCTTTTAGCTAGACAGCGACTTAGCTAGTTACCTAAAGTGTGCAATGAACAGCTTGATACATAACACAAAAATTCTTTTATTTTTTTTTATTTAAATAAAGTCTACTGCAGACAGAGTGCTGACCTACATGCAGGCAATGCAGACAACAGTGTTAAATGTTCATTTAAGTTCAGCAATTCTGTCTCCTTTATTATTATTAAATTGTATTTCATCATATGCAAAAACATCAAGATATTGGAATTACATATCCAAAATATTTAGTTAGTAATATCATCTCTTGCCATCGACTGTAAAAATTGTTTAAACAGTCAATGCCTCTGCCAGGTTGTTTCAACTGAGTTGTCAAGCCACTGCTGGATATGACATCACACATACCTGACCAGTAGAAACAAATTCACAGAGGCAAGCAAAACAGAGGTGGTGAATTCAGTTGGGAATGTGATATGTTTGGTATGTGACATTCTCTAGAGAGGCGAGAGTAACAAAAAAAGTCTGACCAAGATGGTGGTGGCTAAAGGCTACATGTATCCTGAAAATGTTGTGTTGCGATGTATGGCAGTTTAAGAGGTGACCTTAAAATTTGTGCTGGTACTCCTAAAATTTTCATTAAGGAGCACTAATGTTACTAGTGGAAAAAGTTAATCTGGAGCCCTGGTATTTTGCAATTGCCCAACAGACACCTAGATTCAGCAGGCTAGCGGTCACTAATGTCAGGAATCCAAATCTGGAACATGGAGATATGTAGATACACTGATTTTAACTGATGAAAATAAAACAAGTGCAGCATAAGGCTGTCATATAATACTACTGCTAGCACAGCTCTCTGCAAGCTTGCAGTTATAACACAACGAGAAAAAAAAATAAAGAAACTAAACAGACATGAGTAATAACTTGTACCTGTGATGTTGGGAGAGAACAACACAACTCATAGCTGAAATGTTGGCCAACAATGAGCTTACTACTTGTTGAGAATGGAAACATAATGTGCTACATTTTTTAGTAACTCAGAGCTTCCCAGGCTGAGTTTTAGAAATTGATTTTCTTCTAATGGGCGAGTTGTCCCCATTCATAGGAATTTATATACTTAATGGTGTCTATATTAATGGACTATGTTTTAAGCCAAAACATGGGACTGGGAAATGCATTAGAGCCTTCACTTGCCTGATGGGCTAGCTAATGGATTTATGATTTGTCCATCCTGTCATAGCGTGTTGTCTGCATGACAACTTGAGTAATGATCAAAGATTTTTTTAAATGCATATTAATGCTATTATCTGATTTTATAATTATACAATAATTGGTGTGTGCAAACCTACTAATATCTTAAAAAAAAGTTTCCCACCCAGTGTGTGTTAAAGGAGTGTATGCATACACAGGTGAAGCTATTAAAGGACACTTTAGAATCCTGGAAAAAGGAGGTGGAGAAAAAGCCCCCCTCAATGTCTGTTGATGATGCCTATGAAGTGCTGAATCTTCCCACCGGAGAGGGCCAGTAAGTCTTTTTCTGTTTATTAATTTTCCCCCTTTACTTCTCCATTCATTTTATTGACAATTGGAATGTACATACTCTTCCATTTTATTGCATTGCTATAAACCCATGTTTTTTTCTGAAGGCTATTAAAATTAAGGTAGACAATGGTTGATTTACTGTTGATTAATGGGTGTTGGCTTGTCTGTGTGCCATTAGCAGGCATGAGGAGAGTAAAATCAGGAAAGCATATTTCCGTTTAGCTCAAAAATACCATCCAGACAAAAATCCAGAAGGCAGGGTAAGTGCACACCTGCATGACAGATTCTTATAAAAATCTGACATTAACTAATACTACTGCTGGAGATTTTGTTAGAAAGGAAGTAGTATTAGTGGTGGAGGTAGCCACAGCATTAGTAAACACATCTTCTGCATTAGTAAGTGTGCATGCACATCTGTGTGTATACAGGACATGTTTGAAAGGGTGAACAAGGCATATGAGTTTCTCTGCACTAAATCTGGGAGAATTGTAGATGGACCAGACCCTGAAAACATCATCCTTATCCTCAAGGCCCAAAGCATCCTCTTTAACCACCACAAACAAGGTGCGTCTGCTAAACCCAGATCCACACATTGTTTTATTTATGTACATATTTTCTTTAACTTGTATTGTAATCTGCATCATGCTATATACCAACCTGCAGTGTACATTTGAGAATCAATGGGATGTAATTCAGTTTTAATGTTTTGTTGCAAAAGAAAATATTTCTCACTAAATAAATGACTGACAAACTCACTGCTGAAGTTCAAAGTTACAGACTGATATAGACCACATGAGTGTTATACTGATATTGTTGGCTAATTAGAATTACATGGAATGGGAGAGCAGGCATTATTATCTGTTTTTGCATTGCTGAAAGAGCGATGGCTGTTTTCACAGTTTATTTTAAATACTTGTGACTCCATACACAGTCGGGTCCATAAAAATTTGAACGTTATATACGTACAGTCATACCTGACTGTAATTGAATCAAATGGTGATTTTATGCTTAAAAGTTGCATTATATCACTACATACTTAGCCTATGTGAATGTAAGCTAAATACTTTGGCCTACATACAAATAATGCATGGATGACATGGTTACGGAAATGGACAGATAACATCCCTAAAAGGACCATGAGTTAAAATGATAGTAAATGAGACATCTGTCTCTTTTCAGAATTGGAGCCATATAAATATGCAGGCTACCCCATGCTTATTAAAACCATTACCATGGAGACCAGCGATAAGCAACTTTTCTCCAAAGCATCTCCACTCTTGCCAGCAGCGTCTGAGCTCACCTTCCACACAGTCAACTGCTCAGCACTCAATGCTGAGGAACTGCGGCGAGAAAATGGCATTGAGGTCTGGGACCAAATAAAAAGGATTTTTGAAATCAAATTAATTCTAAAAATAGATTTCTGGAGTTGTCTGCCCAGATTAACATAATGGCTATGCTTTTGCTTTCAGGTCCTGCTTGAGGCACTATCTCGCTGCGTGGCTGTGCTTACGGTTTCCAGCAAAATGGAGGACATGGCAGTACAGGTATGAGCCACTGGGCCTAGCTGAATTGCTCATTTGCAGAAATTTTAAGCAAATAATGAAGAAATAACATGTTATAATACAGTTCCATGTGCATAACAAATATGAAATGTGTGTGAGTTGTGTTGGTTTGCAGGTGTGTGGCCACATCTGTAGGTGCTACAGTGTAGCTGCTCAGTTTGAGGAGTGCAGAAAGAAAATCATCGAGCTTCCGAACATCATCAGAGATGTTTGTCACATACTTTACTATGGCATGGTGAGTAAACACACATCTCTCTTTTTTTCTTTGTCTGTATCTGCCTTTCTCAAGGCCAATTCACATTTTTTCACAATTGCTTTTGAAGTGTTTTTATACCTCCACAACTGAGTGGTGGAGACATTTATTTTGACTTGTCCAGCCATCGGAGATTCTCAAGATTAGATTTGGGAATTGATCCAAACATGATCAAGGTCACAAAAAGGTCAAATGTCTAAATTAATTTTCTTCAGTAGTGTCCTTCAGAGATCACATCCCTGTTATACTAATCCCAGCATATAGTCAGACACACCAAAGCGGTTCTGAAACAGGTGAGAACTTGGCTAGCAGGAACCATCTCTGCTCTTCAGGACTGTTTTGAGCACACTGACTGGCATATGTTTAGGAAGGCTGCAACCAATAGCGACAACACCAACTTGGAGGAGTACACATCATCAGTGACCAGCTACATGAGCAAGTGCATGGATGACGTCACTGTCCAAAACCATCACTACTCGCTCTAACCAGAAGCTGTGGATGACTGCAGAGGTGCGTGAGCTGCTGACGACCCGTGACTCTGCCTTCAGAGCAGGTGACAATTTGGCCCTAAGAACAGGGCCAAATTGTCTCGGGCCATCAGAGCAGAACAGCGTGCACATGTCCAGAAAATCCACAACCACTTCAAGGACAGCTGCGACACACGAGACCAGGTGCTGTGTCTGACCACAGCTGATGTGAGGAAAACTCTTCGGAGAGTTAACCCACGGAAGGCTGCTGGACCGGATAACATCCCTGGGAGAATGCTCAGAGAATTGTCAGACCAGCTGGCAGATGTTATCACTGTCATCTTCAACATCTCTCTGAGCACTGCTGTTGTTCCGGAGTGCTTCAAAGCCAGCACCATTGTTCCCATGCCAAAGAAGTCCTCAGTGTCCTGCCTCAATGACTATCTTCCCATTGCACTCACACTCATCATGATGAAGTGCTTTGAGAGGCTCGTCATGAGACACATCAAGATCCTGCTGCCTGCCTCACTGGTCCCCCTGCAGTTTACCTATCAGCCCAACCAATCTACAGAGGATGCCATTGCCATCACCCTACATCTGGCCCTCACCCACCTGGACAACAAGGACACTTATGTATTAATGCTGTTCATGGACTTCAGCATTCAACACAATCATTCCTCAGCACCTGATTGGGAAGCTGAGCCTGCTGGGCCTGAAGACCCCTCTCTGCAACAGGATCCTGGACCTTCTGACTCAGAGACCTCAGCCCTCCAGATTGGGAACAGTATCTCCAGCACCACCACACTTGGCACTGGGACCCCCCAGGACTGTGTGCTCAGTCTACTACTGTTCACTCCGCTGACTCACGATTGTGCAGCAATGCACAGCTCAAATCACATCATAAAGTTCGCCGATGAGTCAGCATACAGAGAGGAGGTGCAGCAGTTAACTGACTGGTGCAAAGTCAACAACCTGTCTCCGAACATGGACAAAACAAAAGAGATGATTGTTGACTTGAGAAGAACACGGAATAACCACTCTCCACTGAACATCGAAGGATCCTCTGTGGAGATCGTCAAGAGCACCAAATTCCTTGATGTGGAACGCTCCATTTCCAAGAAAGCCCAGCCCCACCACCTTCAATAGAGGGACAATCTAGAGCATTCTGAGCAGCTGCATCACTGTCTGGTATGGAAATTGCACCATAACGGACAACAAGACCCTACAGCGGATAGTGAGAACAGCTGAGATGATCATCGGGGTCCCTCTTCCCTCCATCACAGACATTCATCACACATGGTGCATCTGCAAAGCCACCAGCATTGAGGAAGATCCCTCACACAAACTCTTTACCCTCCTGCCATCTGGCAAAAGGTATTGGAGCATTCGGGCCCTCTCTGCCAGACTGTGTAACAGTTTTTTCCACAAGCCATCAGACTCCTGAACACTCAGGGACTGGACTGATACACACACATATACTGAAAACATTCAACTATCTCTACAATTTTTGCACTGTCTTGTTTTGTGATGTCTTCACTGTCTGCAGTGTTTGCACATGTTGCACAAGTGCACTTTATGTAGTCTATGTTTTCTAATGATTGCACACATGCAGTTTTGTCTACTGTTGCACTTTTTTGTTTCTGTGTTGCCTTATATGTAGCACCTTGGTCCTGAAGGAACGTTGTCTCATTTCACTATGTGCTGTATCATCTGTATAAGGCTGAAATGACAATAAAAGCCACTGGACTTGATTTGACTTGCATGCTAACCAACAAATGACTGATAATATTTTGGAATTGATCCAAAAGGGGTCAAGGTCACAACAAGATTAAATGTCTGAAATAGTTTGTCTTCAATAGGTTCTTACATACAGATTAGTAACAAGAAAGACTGGACTTGGTGGTGGTGGAGGCATCACCATCGACAGCATTGGTGTCAAGTTTTACATGGTTCTAGTTTTCAGTTGTTTGTCCTGTTATTCTGATGGGATAGACTCCACTAGCACATATGATTAAACTGTAAACTCCTGAGAGATCTAATCAAGTCACCAGCTCTCACTTTATATATATGGTGAAATTATAAATATTTACAATTTTAGTTGTAAAAAACATTATCTAAAATAAAGTTAGAACTATGCACCCCATCTCTGTCAGGTTTGTATGGTAATGATATAAATTACACCTGCTTGGGTAGTCAGAATAAACACAGCTATGTAGATTGTTTTTAATGTCATACTGTCTCACATCAAGTGCTTAAGTGAACTGTATTGTAATTGACTGTCCCCATCTCCCATTTTTCATTTAACATTGAGCATTGGCTTCTTTTATAAAAACAAGCAATTTAAGGCAATTAGATAGAAGATTGCTTAAGTGTTTTGTGTTTGGTGGAAATTCTAGGTCACACATAAACCTCTTAAAATGATAAGATTATGAGGCTAGGAACAGAAGTAGATATTTTGAAAATGTATGTATACAGGGTGTCCCAAAATCTGTACACAAGGCCTGCGAAGTCGAAGACCATCAATTGGAGCATTTGTTGTAATAGCTGTATTTGAATAAATAATTGTGACACCCTGTATGTATATGTATATGGGATTGTGTGTGTGTGTGTGTGTGTGTATACACACACACACACACACACGGCTGAACAATATGGTGTATCGTATCATCATTCGATACCAGATCAGTATGGCACTGTATCGAACATTAATAACCCTAAAGGTTATTAAAGTCTTCTTCTCCTACAGGTTCTTCCTCGTCTAGCCTCACTAGCTGTGGAGTGTGTGAGCTCGTTCTCTGTGGACTTCTTTCTCCAGACACGTGTGTATCAGGCTGGTGCACTCTGGCCGCTGCTTCTCAACCTTTTTAGTTATGACTTCACACTGGAAGAGAGTGGGGTCCAGGCCAGCCAGGAAACCAATCAGCAGCATGTGGCCAACAGCTTGGCCAAACTCAGTCTGATGGCTCTTGGCTGCCTTGGAGGCTACAGGGCTGGAGCAGAGGTTGATGGGAATGGGGCGAAGCAGAATGGGGGTGAACCGGAGACACCTACGGAGAACCCTGCTGTCAGGAAGAGTCTGGCAGCCATGCTCACACCGTACATTGCCTGTAAACTGGGCACCAGCTCACCTGCTGAGGTGAGAACAAGAGAAATCTCAGAAAATTGAGAGACTGATGGTGGTAATTTTCCTCATTCTGTCCTACCTTGCTCTGTACAGTTTCATGAGTTTGAAGTTCTATACGTTGTGTGACATAATCTAATGAAAAGTAATGATTGCTGTACAGTCAAAAGTTTTCACCTAAGAACTGATGCATTTTACTCATTTGGTATTTATACACAGTGATGCTAATTTACACAAGGCTTGTATTTGTAAAAACCTGAAAACATCTGCAAAACAAACACGTAAGCTGATTTACTAACAGTAAAATGGCATTTTTGTTGCCCTCATGAGTATGCAGTTTAAAGCTACACTATGTAGGATTTCTGCTATCTAGCTGTGTAGTTCCAGATTTGAATCAACTACAAACCAGATTTGCAACCTCTACACACAGAGGTTTGTTATTTTAAAATTATTTGATTATATTTGTCTGTGCGACATCAGTGGAAAGTGGTATTTACACAGCAGCTCTGTGCTTTACCTGTAGCAGTGTTACTGTAGTCTGAAGTTTGGTGTGTTTTGGAGTGAAACCTGAGTCATTACTTGGGAAACATCAGCGACACTAATGAATGATTATGTAAATATTATATAGGGCCAGTATCATGCAGCGATATTTTGACATTATTTAAAGCCAATTACCTGTCTAGCACCAAACAGGCAACTTCGGCATCACTCTGATAACATTTGTCCCTTATCAGGGATTTCCATCTGGGAAAAGCCACACTGTGTTTATCCGTGTTTATCCATGCCGTTGTCTATCCAGATTTCACTGTCCTCATTTTGCTTTATGCTTTCGCTTCTTTGAAGGGGATTCAAGCTGTTTCTTGTGTTAAATAATGATCCTCCATATTTATAAAGTTTGGGTTCTCAAACTTGTCAGCCAGGAAACACTGATTCGTTTCCTTTCTTCTTTGTCTTTCTTCCGGCTTCATGCTGCCACTTGTAAAAACACGAAATGTGGAAGGCGCCCTCTAGAGGTTTGTCCATTCTGGACTGATGTAGCAACATGGAGGCACAACATGGTGGCTTCCATTAGACGTGGACCCGCACCTTATGTAGATATAAGTGGCTCATTCTAAGCTTTCAAAAACATAATTATTTGTAATTACAAGTTTGTTACAATTTGTTCACTAATGAAAACATACTTATGAATACTGTATTCAATTTCTGCTAATAAATTATCCAAAAAAAATCCTTCATAGTGTAGCTTTAAGGTATTTCCACCTAAAAATGCTAAATAAAGGATGATGCCTCTTCAAACTGAATTGACACCCGCAATGTAACACTTCGGGAACAGAAATTGCATGTGCAAATTTAATAAGACAGGCATTACATTTGCTGAATTCCATTTGCCAACAACCATGCCATGAGCAAAGTAGGTGATATTACATTTTCCCCCAATTCTGATGTTTAATTATGAATGTTAACTGAAGCTTTTTGACCTGTATCTGGATGATTTCATGCATTATGTTGCTGTCAATTAATGGGATGATTGGATAGCTGCATGCTATATTGGCAAAGTTTAAATTTCTCTCATGATCAGATGTAGTTTAGGAAGAATAAATATTTAAGCTTGAAGTTGTACTTCTTTTGGAGTGCATTTCTGCATGTGTTGTGGACAAAGGGGAATAAAAAAATTTAATTAAACTGATTGGAAAGCTGCATGCTTTATCTGCCTAAGTGAAATTTCTCTCATGATCAGATGTAGTTTTGGAAGAAAAAAAATATTTAACTTGAAGTTGCACTACTTCAGCAGTGATTTTCTAAATGCGCTGTGTATAATATGATATAACAGGTGGAATTGGTTTGAAATATGGCATATTTACTAGTATTTCATAGATTCAGAAAAAAAAAACATTTCTTGGACCATATTGTGCATCAAAATATAGTTAACGGCTACATATTAAAGTCATCAATAATATATTAAGAATAGATTAAACATGTACTGATTTGTTGTTCATTGCTGATTTAGGTGCTAAAGATGGTTAATTGCAATTCTGAGACACCATATCTGATCTGGAACAACGGAACCAGAGCTGAGCTCCTTGAGTTTCTTGAGGTACAGCAAGAAGGAAACATAAAAAGGGTAAGCAAAATAGGCTCATGTTTCTTACATCATTTGTGGAACATATGAACATCTATCTTACTTAGTAACCACCTGCTCTGCTCTCAAATGGTCACAAATGGTTTAATTCATAAATGTATATGAGTTGAGTAAGTGTTAGAGCAGGTTTGGTTTGAATCAGTTGAATTGTGGGAATCTCAGTGAGTCTAGAGCTTGATCATCACTTTATTGTTGTGTCCATCATTCATTGCGCATTAACAAGTGTCTGTGTCAAGGTTCCTTGAGTTCAGTATTTGTTTTTTTCCCTTGTATTGCTTGCATATGTTTGTCAGTATAAAACTAGATCTCTGTGTTGATGATAGGGTGAATGTGACCAAAGCTTTGGAGCAGAGTTTGTCTTCAGTGAACACAGTAAAGAGCTCATTGTGGGAGAGATCTTTGTTCGTGTGTATAACGAGCAGCCTACCTTTCCTCTGGAGGTGAGAAACACTATTAATACATTATTCAACCACACTAGCTTATTTTGTGTTTAGAGAACAATAAATAATTTTTGTACTAATTTAATTATGTTTATTATGCTTTGCTTTTTGTACATTTTTAATAATTCTGCCTGAAAATGAGATTGTTGTTGCCATCCATTTGTAAATGATAAAATCTTAATAGGATCTTCAAAAGGGAACACAGAAACCATTTGTAGGGTTGTTCCAAACTGCAGCAATGAAAATTATTTTTGAATATGTGCTCCAGACTAAGCAAATTTTAAGTGTAAAATGAAACTGGTGTCTCATTTAACAGTAATGTCAAATTTCCCAATCTGATTAGTCAGAAGGCATTGATTAATTTTCAATGACAGCATGGACTGGATAGTACAGTAGCTCTAGCTGAAAAGCCAACACCATTTATATTAATGTTTGTTATAATACATTATTTTTTTTGTATAATAACAACTCATTCAATAGGAGTTGGTGAATGTCACATAAATGTGGGTCATTCTGTGTCAATTTAGAGTTGTTGCTGCATGTCTCAGATTTTGTTTTTCCTGTCTGTAAAGTAGACATTGGACAGAAAAACTAGAACATGTATTGGACTAGCCTTTGAAAATTTCATTCATAATTTCAGATTACGGGTGGCACGGTGGTTGGTGCAGTGGTTAGCACTGTCGCCTCACAGCAAGAAGGTCCTTGGTTCGATCCCCGGGTCACCCAGGGTGCCTTTCTGTGCGGAGTTTGTATGTTCTCCCCGTGCATGCATGGGTTTCCTGCCACAGTCCAAAGACATGCAGATTAGGTCAACTGGCTACTCTAAATTGCCCAAGGCTGTTTGTCTGTGTTGGTCCTGTGTTGGACTGGTGACCTGTCCAGGGTGTACCCCGCCTCTCGCCCGAAACTGCTGGGATTGGCTCCAGCTTCCCCCGCGATCCAGACGGATAAAGCGGTATAGATAATGAATGGATGGATGGACAATCAGTGCACAACACTTGCACAACAATTTTTTTGAAAAGTCTTGCTTCCTGAAAAGTTTTTGCTGATTGTGACAGGTACCTACTGGGTATGCACAAATATAATTTTGGTTTTACTGCATCATGTAGGAACTCTGAGAAATAGACATTTATGTTTTCGGACAATAACGTATTTGGTCACGTTTATGTTTCACATAAACTATTAAATTCAACAGAATTAAAAGTGTTTTGCTCCTGATTTTCTTTTGTATTTGTTGTTCATCTTGAATAATATGGATAAACAGTTGGTAAAGTAAACTTCTTGTTTATTAGAGCCTGCCGGCAACCGGAACATCGCATACATGTTATTGATTTTTTTCCCGCCCCCAGCGCGTCCCCCAAATCTCGTGAATTTATCTCGTGTTACCTGAATCTAAACCGTTCAGAACAGTTAACAACACAGCTGTCTACATCCTCCTTCTTTAGCCGTGCTCCCAACAGTAGTAAATCTTAATCACGTACTTCCGAACATACATATCACATTAAATGAAAATTCACCTGCTTTCACTTGCATGAAATATATTTATGAGTGTGTCCATCTGAACCTACAACCTGGACCGTTCAAAACTGTAACACAACTTACACTAGCAAACAACATATCTATTCAGATATCTCAGATTTGCGAATCTTGCATTTCATTTAACTCATATATTTTTTATTTGGTCTTGACACTCTGCCAAACCTGGTGAGATACATAGAACTGGGCTTTCAGCCTGCACCTCCATGTATTGCTGTGAGATGTTGGTGGGAGTCTTTTCTTGACTAAGTTCTTTATGGCACTGTTCTGGTGGTGCCTGTTCAGTATGATCAGACAGTGATGTTTTGTTGATCGCCGAATCAGGTGTGTGCTGTGACTTGTCTAGTTCATTGGTATGTGAAGGCTGTGGCTCCATAACAGGCAAGATGCGGCATCTGTTGCGTCGATATTCCTTCAGACTCTATTACATATGAGTGCGGTTCAGCACACCTTCTCACAATCTCCACTTTGTCATGTCCCTTTTTCGTTTGAAGTCTTACCACCTGGTTTGGTGCAAGGGGGGGTAGTGGCTCGCTGGTCTTGTAGTGTAGTAGTGTATAGTAGTGTTTCTGTATTGTGCGCTTCCTTGTTAGTTGTGCCTTGATCTTGGTGGTGGCCTTTGCTGTTGGTTTAAGCAAATGTTTGCAGACAGGCAGGGTTGTTCGAGTGCATCGGGACAGTAGTCTTTGTGCTGATGATCCAAGGATCTTGTCACGGGGTGTATTCCGTATCCCAAGCAGTCAGTTAGAAGTCAGTCCCGTCTCACTCTGTGCTCTCCAACAGCTTTTTTCGCACTCCTCACAGCCCTTTCAATGAGTCCATTGGACTGCGGATACTCGGGACTACTCGTCACCAACTGAAAGTCCCATGCTTCAGCAAAGTCATGAAGTGCTTGACTAGTGTACTGGATGCCATTGTCTGAGTACAACTTCATTGGTATGCCATGGACGGAGAAATGGCGCTTCAGCTTATTTATGACAAACCTGGAGGATGGTCTGTTGAGCTGGTCAATTTCAAACCACCCGGAGTATGAGTCAACAATCACCAGGTAGTGGTGGCTTTTCCATTCAAAGATGTCGGTAGCAACAATAGACCACGGTAGGTCAGGGACTGTGTGCAGTTTTAATGGTTCCTTTTGTTGGCGTGGCATCAGGCTATTACACACACTGCATGTTGAAATGGCAGTCTCTGTTCACTGATGGCCATTATCCCTGTTCACTGATGGCCAAAAAACACTTTCCCTCGCCCTTTTCTTTGTTGACTCCACCCCTGGATGTCCCATGTGTAGTTTTTGCAGTTATTCAGAATGCAGGGAGTTAGGGACCACAGCTCTTTCTCTTCTCATGACAATTTCATTCTCAATGAGCAGCTCATCACGGAAGTTGAAGAATGGTCTAACCTCAATGGGTACACTTCTTATACGTCTTGGCCAACCATTTTGAATACAGCTGGTGACCTTCTGGAAGACACTGTCTAAAGCTGTGTGCTTGCGAAGTTCTTCAAGATGCCATGGAAATATCATTTGAAGTGTTATTACCTCGAACTCGGGGTGTTCTGCATCTTGTGGGCCGACACTGCACTGCGGTGCACGGGAGAGGGTGTCAGCCAGGTAAAGATGCTTTCCTTTTTTGTAGGTGAAAGTCAGGTTGAACTTCTGCAATTGCAACATTATGCACTGTAAGCGAGCTGGGACGGTGTGAAATGGCTTGTTGTGTATGGTGACTAGGGGCGGATGATCGGTCTCAATCATGACTGGCTTGCCATAGACATAGTCATAGAACCTGTAGCAGGCAAACACCACTGCAAGTAATTCTTTCTCTATTTGTGCGTATCTTGTCTCTGTCTGGGTCAACGTGCATGATGCATATGCCACCAGGTTTCCGTTCTGGAGGCAAGCAGCTCCAAGGCCATGTTGGGAGGCGTCACAGGTAAGTGTTACAGGCTTTTCCACGTTGTAGTAGTGAAGCACAGGTGGGCTGGTGATGCGTGCTTTGAGCTCACTGAATGCCTTCTGCTGATACTGTGTCCAGCTCCATACCACATCCGTATGTAGCAGTTGCCGCAGTGGTGTTGTCAGTTCACTTAGGTTTGGAATGAACTTCCCTAGGCAGTTGATCATTCCTAGAAAGCGTTGAAGAGCCGCTTTGTCTTCCAGTGGTGGCATTTCACTGATCGCTTTGATTTTCTTGGGATCTGTCTTAAGGCCTTTGTCTGTAAACCTGTGAGAGACATAGTTCACCTCTTTGAGCCCAAACCTGCATTTGTTTGGGTTCAGTCTGAGTTTCACGTGTCTGTAACGATCCATCACCTTTCTCAAGTTTATCTCGTGTTCCTCATGTCCTTTGCAACCCATGATTCTGTCGGCCACGATATGGATATCCTGTTATATTTGTTCCATAGCCCTTTGAAAAACTTTTGAGGCTGTGCTGATGCCAAATGGCATTTTCAAGAATTTGAATTTGCCATAAGGAGTTGTAAATGTGGTACGAAGAGACGAGGCCTAATCCAGCCTGACTTGCCAGAAGGAGCTCTTTGTGTTCAGAACAGAGAAGATGGTGGCACCTGATATCTGAGCAGCCACCTCCTCCACTGTATGCATTGTGTGGTGTTGACACATCAGGGCCTGGTTTAGGTTCCTGGGATCTATGCAAATGCGAATGTCCCCCGTCTCCTTCTTGTGTGTAGCCACCATGTTGGAAACCCATTCTGTGGGCTCATCCACTGGTTCAATTGGTTCACCCCTAAGGCTTGCATCATTCTGAGCTCTCGCTTTACTTTTTTCTGCATTGGAGGGCTGACGACTGGTGTCAGGTTTGGATCCACTTTCATTGAGTAGGTCACAGGTAGGCCGCCAAGTTCATCTTTGAATAGATCTGTGTATTCCTGAAATATTTTCTGTGACAGTGTTTCACTTCACTGCTAAAGGTGACTAGTTTCATCGTTATGCTATCCTGTAAGCCTAGGATGGACTGCACATTTTTACTCACTACTTGAAATTGTAGGTTGTGTTTTAGTCCATTTAGTCTGCACTGTAGTGTCACTATACCAACTGGTTTAATCAGAGATCCACCAAATGCTACAAGATTGATTTTCTTAATTGGCCTGCACAGTTCTTCATTTTGCTTTACCAGTTCATATGTGTATAGAGACATGACATTGCATTTGGCCCCGGTATCAACTTTTAGCTTGAGGTTTTTGTCATTCACTGACACAAAGCAATGTCCTTCCTTTTCTTGACAATTACTGTTTTTACCTTGCTCATCAAGGATAAGCCATCAATGGTGAATGTGTCATCACTGCCAGCTTCAATGTCCGAGTCAGTTTCAGCGCATAGCTGATTTACCTGTTTACTTGCTGTGTTTGATTTAGCAGACCTGCATACACTTTTGAAGTGATTCTGTTTGCTTCAGTTATGACGATGCTGGCCAAAAGCTGGACACTGATTGCGTTTCGGTTGTTCCACCACAATTCCTGCAGTTGGTAATCAATGAGTTGTCTTGTTTTGTTGAGCGTTGTGTTTGTCTGTTTAATCCTCTTTGTCTTACTTGTACGGTATCTACACAAGCAGTTGTTATAGCTTTTTGTACAGAGAAGGCTTTGGTGTGCTTTTCTGTGAGTTCACTAATTTGACAGATGCATATGGCTTTGGAAAGTGTAAGGTCAGTCTCTTTGAGCAAAGTTCGTCTGAATGGTGTCGCTACTAATTCCGCAAACGAGTCTATCTCGTATCAGCTCGTCTTCTCATGTGCCAAAGCTGCAATTTGTAGCTTGATTTCTTAATGTACTCACGTATGCCTCGATCGTGCCGCCGTGCTTTTGATTTATGGTGTTGAAATTGTGCCTCTCCATTATCATGTTTGTTTCAGGGTTGCATATATGTTTGAATTTTCTTTTAAGACATTCGGGATCTTCTCTGGACTCCGCTTCTCTAGTCACCTCGTTGTCTGCTGACAGAACTGCGGGTGCGTAGCTGAATGTTCACTCCCTTTCTATGGCTTTGGGTCCCCCAAGGTTAAGGAGTATGTAGGCTCTGGTCCTGGCTAGTTTGTTGCTGTGAGCAGCAACCTGCATCAGTGCTCTGCTACGTTTCCATCAAAGATGAGGGGGTCGGGGCGTCTGAAACCGTCTGCCATTGTAGCTTACTGTTGGTGGATCCAAAGCAGTCTGAGAAATGTGTTCGTGCCAGGAGTCATCCCACTTCTGACACCATGTTGTTCGTCTTGAATAATATGGATAAACAGTTGGTAAAGTAAACTTCTTGTTTATTAGAGCTCGCCGGCAACCGGAACATCTCATACATGTTATTGAGGTTTTTCCCGCCCCCAGCGCGTCCCCCAAATCTCGTGAGTTAATCCCGCGATACCTGAATATAAATGATTCAGAACAGTTAACAGCACAGCTGTCTACAGTATTCAATGTCTGGTACATCACATTGCAGTGTCCAACAGTAGTCAGCAAGCATTGACAGATTCCAATTTCCCTGATATCGTTTCTCCATCGTAGCAATGTCCTGGTGAAACCTTTCACCGTGTTCGTCACTGACAGCACCGAGATTTGCGGCAAAGAAGTCCAAGTGTGAGTGGAGGAAATGAATCTTGAGTGACATGTTGCACTTCATTGTCTTGTATGCTTTGAGAA
>JAQQZR010000019.1:7707213-7729489 GCA_030068235.1 Notoglanidium macrostoma
CATGAGCGTGAAAGATTAGCAATATGAGAAGAAAAAGATAGGTGATTGTCCATAGTTACTCCAAGGTTACGTGCAGTAACCGAAGGAGAGATCAACTTCTGTTGTAACCCTCTGCTTGAAGATCATTTAAATGAACTTTAACCCTGTTTGCTGCTGACCTTTCCAAGTGTTAACCAGTGATTTTAACAGCGTGATGTCCTGGAACATGTGCGGTGAGACACCGGCCCATGTTCCAGGAGAAATATATTTACAGAATTAAATACCATGAACATGATCCAGTCTCCGCTTCCATCTCTGACACATCCCACTGTGATCCACTGTACTCTGATTAGTTGATCGGCTCCATAGCTTTCACGTGACCAGGTAATGAAAACTCAGTTAAAGACACCTCTCACATTTAGACTGCGTTCACACTACAAGCGTTCAATTTAAATTTTTTTGTTCAGATTGGATGTGCCTACCTAATAATTACAAATGACTTGTATCTAACATTAATGAAAACACATCCGTCCTCCAAAATTGTATGCACAAGCACATTGATATATTTTTTTATGTGTCATCCGCATCACCAACAACAAAAACAAAAAAAGACGACTCATAGTATTATAACTGATGAAATTGATGTACTAGTCACTAATATATGCATTTCATTTTGCTCTTGGATTGCAAACAGTTGGTCAGCTGGAGTTTGTATGACTGTATGTGTCTGTATAGCAACAATTCTTGTATAAGACCCAGTATTGTTTGCTGTGTAATTAATTTTAAGCCTTGTTGCTCACAACCCACACATACCAGCAAAAACACAATAAACCTTACTGCCACAGTAATGGCTTTTAATGGGTTTATTTTCTTACAACATGGATAAATATGGATGCTTATTTTCTTTCATCCATCGATTTCTTAACTTCACATTTAAAAGGTTTCATGAGGTTAACTAACACCCTACATGTGTTCAATCACCAAAAAGATACTATTTGACACAGATTTTGCTTTGCAACTCCTTTAAATACAGTTTGCAAAACAAAGAATTCCGAATGCACTTGTAGCTACTGATTGCATCTATATCACAGAGCATCCACAAATTTAGACAGAATTGTTGGTAGGGCAGCGAGAGTGAATTTTGATCCTTTCTCTGCTTTTGGTCTGAATGCACAGCATGTTGACACACTTATCAAACACTGTTCAATGCTGGTAAATGGTAAGCCTATAGCTGTTTTCAGTAAATCTTTTTCTTAGTGTTTTGTAACTATCTGGTCATTTGCACAATGCTACCACTGCGTTTTCACCCTAGTGTTCTTCCTGGCTGGTCAGTAACTCTCTGTGAGCCTAGCACTTCAGTGTGGCAGATAGTGAATCAAGGTGGTGAATTCTTTAAAAAGATTTTGAATAACAGAAGAGCACTCTACTTGCCATTTTTTCCATTATCAAAACAGATGAGGTGAGAAGCTGCCATCAATTCAAGCAACTTGTCTACTGAAAACACATATTGTGGTTTAATTCAGAGAATCTCATGATCACTAAGATGATACATCAAAACTCGTAGCATGCATGCTTAGAACAAAGATGGATTTTAGTCAAAATTACCTGTCCCCACAACAGAAATAAACACTGTCATAATGATTAATGTAGCTGTGGTAACTAGCCTATTGTAATCCAATTTATTTGTCTATCTGTTTGATGTGTGGGTATGTGTAAATATATATATTGTAGAACCGGACGGCTTCCACCTTCTTTTCCAGCAGCTTCAGGAGGCCCCGACTGATGCTGTAACCCCGATACTGTTAATACTAGGTGTCAATTTTTTGGGCTCGATGTGAGCCCAGCATGGAAGATAGTACAGGTGATCTTCACAAGTGGATGTTGACGTCATCCAGGTAGGCAACTGTGAAGCTACAGTGTGGTCATAATGCAATGTCCATGAGCCTTTGGAAGGTGGCCGGAGCGCTGTACAGCCCAAAGGGGAGGACCCGGTACTGCCAGTGTCCACTGGCGGTGCTGAAGGCAGTTTTGGGCCTGGAAGTGCGGGAGAGCGGTACCGGTCAATAGCCAGGTAGCATAGTGGCATAATCCATGAGCACCAAGATATTTTCATGTCACCAGATCCATGCCCACTCGCTCAACTGGGACCTCAATGGGAGGGGGATGAGAGCTGCAGGTGCCGGTTTGTAGGGGGAGGTGCGCTGGCATTCAGCGCAGGCCTGGCAGAACCACTGCACCTCGGCCACCATCCCTGGCCAATGGAAACGGTCGCGGATCTTCTTCAGGGTGTTGTGTGCTCCCAAATGACCTCCCAGTGGGTGGGAGCCAAGTGCTGAATGTCGCTGGTCTTGGATCGTGGCACCACCAAGAGATCTGTAGGTTTGCTGTGCCTCTGGCAGTGGTAGTACAAGAGCCCATCTCGAATGTAGAAATATGAGGCAGGGAGTCAGCCTCCAGGGTGCTGCTCCTCGTCGTTGACTTAGCACCTGGCACCAGCAGTGCTTCAGACACTCGTCCACCTTCTGCTCCTTCCCGAAACTGCAGTCCCAGGCTACCTGCTGGCTCACACAGAGGAGTGAGTTAGTTTCGGGCACGGACTAAACTTCTGATCCAGCCTCTGTGGCTGCGGCTTCATCCTCTGTCTGGAGGACGGCTGCAGACACTGCTGTGGCTCAGTGGTGGGCGGTCCTTCTCCTCCTCACTCGAGAGGTCTTCCTCTCCAACTCCTCTTCCTTCAGTGCTTCTTGGAGGCTGGGCCAGTCTCGACCTATGAGAAGAGGAACCAGATCAGAGATTAGTCCTGCAGTGACAAGCCACTCACCTCTCCGGTGTCCCAGGCAAACCTCCATCATACATATCCCCATGGAGTCATGTTATCAAGACCTGTGCTAGGGGACGGGGGATGACCGTTAGCGCAGACGGCTCTGCTACGGTGATGCTACTGCTGGTGTCGAGCAGTGTGGCCACCGGACATCGAAGGCCGAAGGGAGATGGTGGGTGTGGCCGGCACAAGGTCATTGTGCATGGTACAGGTAGTGTGCCATGGTTTGGGGCCCGCAGTTCTCTCCAGCTCCATTGGAATAGGGGCATCCGGCCACACACTGGCAGTTGGAGACGTTGTCGGGCGAGGTAATATAATATAATATATAACATAATATAAATATAAAATTATGTAATATATTCCAAAACCCTGTTGTCCTACTTGTCTGATACTGCCAGAATCGCCCAGCAGCACACCGCCAAAGAGCAAGAGTGTCAGAATCGTCAGTATAATAAGAAAGTCAAGGGAGTATCTCTACATGTTGGGGACTGGGTGTTGCTTGCCAATAAGGGAGAATGGTGTAGGAAGAAATTGGCAGATAAGTGGGAACCAGTGGTGTATACCTGACGTTCCTGACAAGACATGGACTGACGCAGTTCCTGCTCCAGCTAGTTATCATAGTGACTCTGCAGAGACACAGACTGTTGCTCTGTCATACCTCTGTCATACCTCATGCCTCATATGACCCTGTCATACCTCAGACCTCCAGTTACCGACATGTTGGACCACAGAATAACTTACTCAGACACGACTTTGACCATGTTACAGCTCGAGGCAGAGTAGTCACTAGAGTAGGGAGTCAGTCATTCAACAGGCTTATAGAAAATATGGTTCAAAGACCCGTTTTATGGGTTCTGTTAGCTATCCAGAACAGTCACAGTCAGTAGCATAGAAGGTTTACTGTCGCTTAATTTTTCTGGGTGTATGGTTGGTTGAGACACTATCAGATATAAGTACCTCGGAACCAAGTGTGATGAGGCCACACCTTCATGTTCTGAAAGGGGTGGGTAGCTTGATCAACCTTACCAACTCCTTTTAATCTGTTTTGCAGATAGTTTTTAACTGAATTGTAAGATTAGATATTGTCTCGAAGGTAGATGGCTAATGCTTGTACGATAAGTTAGCTTGTTCACCAGAAACAAGTAAAAGTCCTTCACTGTAAAAGTAAACGCACTTGACTGTACTTCGCTAACGGCATGCATGCTGCTCTTTTTTCAGGGGAGCTGAGCCAAACGGAAGCACCACACACAGAGCTCATGAGTTTCTGTATTTCTGTTATCATTACAGGTATGGAGATTGTTTTTTATGTCTAAACAATGTCAGGGCTCTCAAGTTTTGAAGACAGGCAAGAGTGACATTCCACCCCCACCCCCCTGTACTGTACCGTACCGTACTGTCCCTTGTCAGGGGGTCAAAGGGGGCGCGGGTTGGATGGGCCGCAGGAATGGGGGTGTTTCATTAATAATATTATTATTACTGATGTTGTTGTTATTAATTGCTCAGACTTGTGGAAGAAAAGATTTGACACATGGCACTGACAATTCAACCAAATACAAAGTATTTATTCAATTTGTGTGTGTGTGTGTGTGTGTAAGAAAAGATTTGATACATGGCACAGACAATTTAACCAAATACAAAGTATTTATTCAATTTCTCTTTCTGTGTGTGTGTGTGTGTGTGTGTATGTGTGTGTGTGTGTGTGTGTCTTCCACCTGCACTGTCTCCTCCTCTAATGGGCCTACTCTTTTCGCCACCTTCTCTGAGCCAACATCCTCTAACCTGGGCTTTTTAGGGGGCTTTCCACTCAGGGCAAATGAAAGGATGCTGAATTGCTTTTTTCCTGACATCTTTGAAAGACAGATCAATGATTAATGCATACATGATGCAATACACTTTAATTTATTTAGTGCCAATAAAATTATTTAGCCTATTTAGAGAGAGAGATGATTACAATGAGAGAATATGTCATTTATCCTGTGATAATGAAATATGACTAGGCCTAGACTAACACGTGTTGTCAGTGAACAGGCTGTAAAACTCTTGGCTAAGTTTAGGCTACAGACACTCAGCATTTGAAAAACTGATTCTAATTATCTGGGCAACATTCTCTAACAGTAGTCAAGTTGTAATTGTTTGTGTCAAACAAGTTGTGAATTTGTTGTGACATTAAAACAGGAGATGCTCGAAGTGATGCTCGGAGCTCCTATGGATGGGGTGAACGAAATTTTCGGAAGATGTAGCAGAATCACGCGAACAATTCCAGGATAACTATGCCTTTTTCATTGGTTGTTGTGTTGAATTTAACTCAGATACAATACTGCTATTTTCTGATTGGCTATTGTGTAGGCCCTTTCTTTTTTTTGATTGGCTGGTAAGTGACAAGCTCGTCTGAACTCCAGCGGAGACGTGCTTGTTTCACAGTGAGGCGGTACTGTGCCGCGGTCAGAGAAATATTGTGCGCTGCAGCATATTAGCCTCCAAATTGTTTTTCCACGTGAGAAATACAACGTGTGGCGGGAGTGTGTGACAAAAGACCGAAATGAGTGACCATGATTTTCAATGCGTGACGCTTGAGAGCCCTGCAATATTTTGGAAATGTTACCTTCCTATTCTATTTACTGTGTACTGTATGGCCGAAGGGGGAGCCGAGCCAAGCGAAAGCACCACAGAGCTCATTGATTTTTGTATTTCTGTAATCATTGCAGTTGGTTGTGACTAAAGAACCAAGATCCAGTTTTGTCTCTGGCCTCTTCATTTTACACCAGAACACAACGCAGTCAGTTTCAGCGTAACATTCACACGGGTTATACTATCACTATTAGCATTACATTAAGCTAGCATTTGATAAAGTTAATTAGTAACATACTGTATATTTATTAATTAAGTAGTATATTAGATTTTTTTTGCAGATGTACTTTGTATTGTACCTATAGTTTGATACTCTGATGTTGCTGTAAAGTTTGTTTTTATTGGTCTTCAGTTACTGTTCAACATTACCAGTAGTTTGCTAATCTTAGAGATTTGTGGTTATTGACCACTATCTAGTGGACAGATTACATATAGTCACTTACAAATATGCGTTGCATTCCTCCTGCTAGAAGACTTACGCCAGGTTGTGAACACCAGCATTAATATTGCTCTCTAATAATCTATGTGCAAGTTTCTTTCCTACATTATTTTTCTTAATTTGTTTTAGTGAACTTTTCATAGAACTTTGGTAAACTGCAATGAATATTAATATTTGTCATGTTTTTCTCCATCTATTATTACAGATTCATATACTGAACTATTACATAAGTACATAAGTTCTTCACACAAAATGTACACCAGCTTTCATTCATGCTTTTTTCTCATTCTGAAGTTGATATAATGGGTTACAGCAGTGAAAAATAGGTGATGGAGTGAGTAAATTAAATTAGAATACAAAACACAGGATTGTGATAACTGTAATATGTTTGTAAGAACACCTGAATGTACACAGTGTTGCTGGTCAGAAATGAAGATATTGTCCAACACCGTTTTCTTCTCTGTGGTGGAAGTGACAATGACATGTGTGAAACCTCTAGACTGGAACAACTCAATGATCGGCTTCTTTCCATAGGCCAGTAGGTCCTCATTAAAGTCTCCACAACCAATTACAATAGTCCATCAGTAATAACATGTAAAGAATCCAATAGCTGACAGAAATTTAACAAAAATAGGTTTGTGTTGTAATCTGGTGGTCTGTCAAGTACTGCAATTAGTAACTCAACTGGGGCCACAACTTTTAATACCAGGAATTCAAGGTCAATCACACCCTGTATGTAAGATTAGGTCAACTGGCTACTCTAAATTGCCCATAGGTGTGAATGCGAGCGTGTGTGGTTGTTTCTGTGTTGGACTGGCGACCTGCCCAGGGTGTACCCCGCCTCTCACCCGAAGATGCTGGGATTGGCTCCAGCTTCCCCGCAACCCAGATAGATAAAGCGGTATAGATAATGGATGGATGGATGGATGAATAAGACACTTGTCTGTTGTGCTTGTACATATGATAAGTCTCCAGCTTGACATTTCCAGGAGTAAAGGTACCGATTAACTGTGTTTCAATGAAAGACAGAATATTTGCAAGACATGGTGTTTCTTGACATTGTCGATGTGAGCTGATAATCCCTCTGTGTTATGGTGGATCAGTGATAGACATGATGATGAACTGAGAGAGTGAAGAAGCATTTTCAAATACTGCTTTTTGCATATTTTCCAGAGAAGCTGTAATTTATGCTGTGGATCAGCATATATTTTGTCTTCATCAAAATCAATTATGTACAGTCCATGCAATGACTAATGAGTTGCCTTTCCACCCGACCAGTTTGGAGATCTTTTTATAGTTATGTGCATCAACACTGACCAATTCAGAGTGTATAGCAGATATGGTGTTTGCATTGTGTTGGTCTACTTCTTTATTTGTGGCAAAAACATGAAGGATGTCTTTGGGACAGCTCTCAGCTTGATGTATGGCCTGGACAAGTAAACCTTTATCTGCTTCAGATATTGCCTCCCCCTTGCATTTTACTCATGTCCTGTTAAGCAGCTCAGAAAATGCCACGTCATCTTTCTGGTGCATGATATCTGTGAGAATAATTACTTGAAACAGGTCCTGCCAGAAATCAAGAACATGATCTTTAAACAAGCAGAGAGGTTTGGAGGTGGAAGCTGGTAGAAGCTAAAACAGACATTCCTCCAAAAGGTTTCTTACAACCTTTGATTTCTTGCAGCCTCCAGTTGAAATATGCAAACAGTGGTTTTGATACCATGGATACTTCATCAGTAATAAGAATCTCAGCATTGGACAAAGTTGCTCTCACTTCATCCAAGCAGTTTCCAAGGCACTGGTAAGGTTGTTTAAGGCTTCTTGGCAGTTTCAAGACACAGTGCAGTGTTTTGCCCTTTTATGTTAAATGCTGCTGTGCCAGTAAATGCTGTCAGAAGTACACTGGGCATGGACATGTCACTTTCCTCTGCGATATGGAAAACTTACAGAGTATGATGCCTCTGTGTAGATGCACTTGATAAAGTATGATTTACCAGCTCCACCAGTAACAAAGTAGAAAAACTGATCAGCACTCTGTCCACACACACGTCTTATGCACCATTTGCGTACTGTATAGAAAACTGAAGCCTGCATTTGATTTAAATTCTGATGCATTTTATCATATATCATACTGTATATTTTATATATAACAACAGTTGGGTATATTCAAGGGGCCTCAAACATTGATGCTGCACTTACTCTCCTTGTGGGACTTTTGCTATATTCAGGAACTTCATCCTGTTCATTCAATTCCTCTGGACTTATTTCCTCATGTTCTGAAATGCACTCAATCATAAGACGTTCTGTTTCAGGTGCAAGTGTTGTCCATGCATCCTCCATAGGTCCATTTTGTTCCAACCTCTCAATGGCGTTCTTTATTGCTTCATTATTTTTTTCAAATTGTGACCTGTTCCCCTTGACAACAGAACATACTCTCTCATTATAGTCTCTTCCAGAAAGCCTTACTGAACCAGATGCATAAAATTACTCATATGTTGTGAACCCTGTATGGTTTCAACTGTGAATTTGAATGGTAAGGGAGGTAAAGTTTAAGTAATGTGCCATAAAATTTCTCTGGAGATTTTTTCTCAGAAAATCTGGCATATCGCATGATAGCAGGTGCACTCTGCCATGCACATCGCTGCAAACTGTGGTTTATCAGGTCTGTTTTTGTATTTGTCTGCCATTCCTGACATCCAAACATTCTCTGAATTTTGTCATTCAGGTACTTTAAAGGAAGGCTCATTTTAAAGGCCTTGTCATCAGTGGGTATAAATATCACACTTCAAGAACAAGACTTCAGTTTCAGGCTACAGACTCTTGCAACAGCCTCTTGAACACTGACCTCTCTATTTTTGGAATATGCCTGCATGATCTGCTTCATTTCCTCATGATCAGATGTATTGGATTGACAAGTGTCAATCACAACCCTTTTCATATAGTCACTCATCTCATGTTCAGCTTTTGAAATATATAACAAGATATCCATTATTTTATAATGTAAAAAACTGAAAACTTAATTTGAGGAGAAAATTACTTAATAGGGAAATTATCTTGCATGGACAGATAATTTTACTTGACAAGGCATCTTTCAATAAGTTGGTTCCAGTGTGTAGGTTAGGTTTAGTAAACACAGATCTGGTGTCTTGTAATCTTATAATTAGAAATGCTAGATCGTTTAGACTATATTCAACATATTTTAACTTCCTAAGGTGCCATTTTTTGCAATTCACCACTGTGCTCACTGTCAGAGTGTACATTCCCCCAGTGCTATTTCTAAAGGGGCACTCTGTGAGCTGTACAGGGATATTGCGAGCTGCAGAATGAGCTCCAAACAATACCATCATTACACGCTCCAACCAGAAGCTGTGGATAGCTGCAGAGGTGCGTGACCTGCTGAAGACCCATGACCCCTTCAGACCAGGTGACAAGGCGACCCTAAGAACAGCAAGGGCCAAACTGTCTCGGGCCATCAGAGCAGCAAAGCGCGCACACAGCCTCAGAATCCCTAGCCACTTTCAAGACAGCTGCGACATGCGGCACATGTGGCAGGGCATTTAAGCCATCACTGACTACAGGACACCTACCACCTTGTGACAGTGATGCCTCCTTACCAGATGTGCTTAACAACTTATTTGCATAGTTTTACACACAAAATGATGTAACCCTTTCTCACAGTGACCAGGTGCTGCATCTGACCTCTGCTGATGTGAGGAAAACTCTTTGCAGAGTTAACCCACCGAAGGCAGCTGGACCAGATAACATCCCTGGAAGAGTGATGAGAGAATGTGCAGACCAACTGGCAGATGTTCTTTCTGACATCTTCAACATCTCCCTGAGCACTGCTGTTGTTCCGAAGTGCTTCAAAGCCAGCACCATCATTCCCATACCCAAGAAGTCTTCAGTGTCCTCCCTCAATGACTATCATCCCGTTGCACTCACACCCATCACGTTGAAGTGCTTCGTGAGGCTTGCCATGAGGCACATCAAGACCCTGCTGCCTCCCTCACTGGACCCCCTGCAGTTCACCTATCTCCCCAACTGGTCTACAGATGATGCTATTGCCACCACCCTACATCTGGCCCTCACACACCTGGACAAAAAGGACACTTATGTATGAATGCTGTTCATAGACTTCATTCAACACAATCATTCCTCAGCACCTGATTGGGAAGCTGAGCCTGCTGGGCCTGAACACCTTTCTCTCTGCAACTGAATCCTGGACATCCTGACTGAGAAACCTCACTCAGTCCAGATTGGGAACAGTATCTCCAACACCACCACACTGAGCACTGGGCCCCTCCAGGGCTGTGTGCTCAGTCCACTACTGTTCACTCTGCCGACTCACGACTGTGCAGCAATGCACAGCTCAAACCACATTATCAAGTTCGCCGATAACATGACCGTGGTGGGTCTTATCAGCAAGAACGATGAGTCAGCATACAGAGGGGAGGTGCAGCAGCTAATGGACTGGTGCAAAGTTAACAACCTGTCTTTGAATGTGGACAAAACCAAAGAGATGATTGTTGACTTCAGAAGAGCACGGAGTGACCACTCTCCACTTAACATCGAAGGATCCTCTGTGGAGATCATCAAGAGCACCAAATTTCTTGGTGTTCACCTGGCGGAGAACCTCTGCTGGTCTGTCAACACCAGCTCCATAGCCAAGAAAGCCCAGCAGCATCTCTACTTCCTGTGAAGGCTGAGGAAAGCCCATCTCCCACCACCTTCTACAGAGTAACTATTGAGAGCATTCTGAGCAGCTGCATCACTGTCTGGTATGGAGACTGCACCGTATCGGACAGCAAGACCCTACAGTGGATAGTGAGAACAGCTAAGAAGATCATTGGAGTCTCTCTCCCCTCCATCAGACATTCACCACACACACACGCACTGCATCCGCAAAGCCACCAGCATTGTGGAAGATCCCACACACCCCTCACACAAACTCTTCACCCTCCTGCCATCTGACAAGAGGTACCGAAGCATTCGGCCTCTCACTGCCAGACTGTGTAACAGTTTCTTCCCCCAAGCCATCAGACTCCTGAACACTCACGGACTGGACTCCACACACACACACACACACACACACACACACACACACACACACACACACACACACAAATGTATACATCCCTCTACCTCTGCAATTTTTGCACATTCGATTTGGTTTAGCACTGTCTTGTCTTATGATGTCTGCACTGTTTGCACACTTGCACTTTATGTCGTCTTTGCCATGTTTGCACATGTTTGCACACATGCACTTTATGTTCTCTTATGTTCTCTTATGTTGTCTCCTTTTGCACACGTGCACTTTTTGTACTTCTGTGTAGTCTTATACGTAGCACCTTGGTCCTGGAGGAACATTGTCTCGTTTCACTATGTACTGTATCATCTGTATATGGTTGAAATGACAATAAAAGCCACTTGACCTGACTTACTGGTTCTAGTGATGACATTGCGGCACCAAAGGACATCCTGAATTAACGTTTCCAATACATATCTGAAAACAGAAATGACCATCTGCTCCGAAACTCTACAGTATACATGACAGTAGCAGATTTAATTTGCTTTCAAGGGATGGGAACCAATTTGGAAATGTATAGCACTGACAAACATCAATAGATATGTGTAGATACACTTTATTAACCCACAAGAGGATACTGGTATACACATAATAGGTGGTGCAGTGGTAGAATTTCTGTTTACTCTTCTCAATGCCAAAATCATTGGTTCAAGCATGTGCTCAGGTGACTGTATGGGCTTTCATTTTATTTTTCCCACATTTCCTCTAGTGAATCAATAAAGCGCATCTATCTATCTCTGTATCTGTATGCTTGTCAGTGCTCTACAAATAAAAAATTACTGCCCATAAAAAAGCTAACTCATAGCGTACTCACACGAGCGGTGGCAGCTAAGGATAGAACCAGAGACAATGAGGCTGTGTGAACTACTGTGTCAACTACTCACTGTCAAAATCCAAAAATCACTATCCAAAAAATTTACTAGGGAAACATTTTTTACATTCACAAATAATGACCAATCTTCAGGTCATTTTACAAGAAATGTTTTTGCAAGCATTGCCAAATGTTAGCATGCTAAACGCTAGCATGTTAGCCGTTAGCAGGCTAGCGGTTAGCATTTAGCATGTTTGCATGCTAACAGCTAGCATGTTAGCAAGCTAGTCACTAGCCATACCAGTGTTCCTAATAAAGTGGCTACTATATGAGGTGTTCCTAATTAAGTAGCATGTATGTGTATGTATTCGTAATTAAATGGCCAGTAAGTGCAAGTTCCTAAGAAAGTGGTCAGTAAGGGCAGCCTTCCCTAATAAAGTGGCCAGTATCTAAAGACTCCCTAAAGGATTGAAAGTGCAGGCATTCCTAAGAAAGTGGCTGGTACATGGTTGTAGCTTTAAATCTTACAATGTCACACCTTAAAATGAGGGAGCAATAAAGAAATAAAATGGATAGGGAAGTTAGATATTAACATAAAAAAGTAGATAGATAGATGGCTAGATAGATAGACAGTGAGTTAGTGAGTGAGTGAAAGTAAGTGAATGTGTGAGTGAGTGATAAGAAATTAAATAGATGGGGAGGTTAGACAAACATTATCAGTTAGGAATAGAAAAATAAATTCAAGTCAAAGGGACAAAACCAAGGGATGAAAAAAAAGAAAGGAGGAGTGATAGTGAGATGAAAAGACATGGACTGGTTAATAGTATTGCCCAGAACACATGTAGTAACTTTGTATGTATTATTTTGAAAATTGACAAAATGGAAGCAGTTTGAAAAATTTCCCATTCAAACCCTATGGGTAAAAAATGGATGGATAGAGGGATAAAAAAAGAGGGATGCAAGTGGACCATCAAAAAGGAAAACAGAAGAACAGTTATTCTCAGTGGGCCAAACATTTTACAGTTGGAACAAAGTTTCTTGCAAAAAATCTAAAAAATTTTTTTTTTATTGAAGTCAAAGGGAGAAAAGTGAGGGATAAAAAAACAAAAAGCAGGAGAGATAGATGGATGAAAAAAACATGGAGTGCTTAGAAATGTTGTTCAGAACATGTCAAATAAGGATGGAGGTATTACTTCGAAAAGTGACTCTATGGGCGCAGTTTTACATACTGTAGACTCATGAACACAGATGTTAGCCTGTTCCAATGATGCCTTCAAATCTTTGGCTGTCACTCTGGGTTGTTTCTTTACCTCATTGATAAGTCTTCGTTGTGCTCTTGGGGTCATTTTGACTGGGCGCCCACTTCTTGGTAGAGTAGCCACAGTCTCCATTTGTATATTGTTTGGGTAACTGTAGACTGGTGGATTTCTAAAGTCTTTGAAATCACTTTCAATGATCAACAATTCTTGATCATAGATCCTCTGAAAGCTCTTTTTGATGAGGCATGGCTCACATAAGCGTATTCTTTTTGTGCGTGGCAAACTCAAAAAGTTTGAGTGGTTTTTATCAGTCAAAGTAGGTCTCCAGATATGCTAACACCTGACTCCAATTAGCTTTTTTGAGGTCATTAACTCAAGGGTTCACATACTTTTTCCACTAGCACGATGAGGTTTTTTTATGGTTGTTCTCAATAAAGACATGAAAGATAGAAATTTTTTGTGTTACTATTTTAGTCACATTATATTTGTCAATACTTAGACTTTGACTTTTTTTGCCACTGTGTGTGTGTGTGTCTGTCTATATATATATATATATATATATATACGCACACACACACAAGTGTTACAATAAAGAATATATATCATTTTGAAACTATAGATATCCCGTAACACCTTTGACACAGATTAGGAAAACCTAACCTAACCTCTGTTTCTTGACCAAATTTTATGAATCATGATTTGAGTGCCTGATTTGTACATGTGATTTATTGCACACTGTCCCTGAACAGGTAAACACAATAAATCTAAAACTAAACTGAACAAAACATTTTAACGGATATATGAGCTATTAGAATTGTGTCATACAAATCATACAAGCAAATCCTGTGATATATGCATTTTATTAGACAAAAAATTACAATAACTTGTACAATCCAATGTTACATTAGTTCATGAATCAGCTATCCAAGATGGCGCCCTGACGAGCCCACGGCTCGCCAATTCGATCGACGCGTGTGTCCAGTCTAGTGTATTATGGGATTTCTATGTGAAAAACACCCAGACCGTGGGCCATTATCACTTCTGCTCTATCGCTTTCTACTGCTTATCTTGCTTCAGTATTCCCTGCTGACTGTGTAGTAGAAATGCAGTGACGCTGTTTCGTTGCCAGGAGCAACTTAAATAGACTGAGCGGAAACGCACGATAGAAAACGAAGTTAATTCGCGTTCACTAAAATACCGGACGAAAATAATTAACTAGAATTCACGGTGCAGTGTTTATTGTCCCCAATGCTGTCACACTGCTTTACACTCTGACGTCTGTATTTTTCTCTCAAGTTGCATTTTCATCTTGCTGCCATGGTAAGTAGCTAGGTTAGACCCGGTAGGCTAGTAAGCTCACTAATTACATTACTGAGCTCCTAATTATTGATGCTGTATAGTTAGCTAAGAGTTACGATTGATGTAATCAACCGCACCGTTAAACATATGAATATAGTGTTAGTAACTGCGAGGAAACGACGAGCTAACTAGTTGGATAGTTTGCGGGCTAATAGAGAATAAACGTCGCTATGTCACTGTTGCTAAACCACCGAACTATCACGCATCCTGTTCTTTAGTTAACCAATAAACCTTACATTATGTTGAATAGTAACCTTAGACTTTTGTTTACTGGCCACAAATGTAACATTATATTTGCAAGTAGGCCGCTAATAGCATTTCTTCTACTGAAGACTCCGTTATTTAATCGCTTTAGTTTTTACTAAGTCGTCATATTTGGTTTGTCTCATATTGATCCGTACAGTAATAGCACGTGGACGGAATTTAATCAGACTTTGTAGAATATAGACGTGCATATGGGTCTATAAAGTTTCATCTACCTGGAAGACTAATGCTCTAATTAATAGATTTAATACAGGATTTAATACTAGATTGAATTCAGATCACTTCAGGCTTTGCACCCGTTACTGTTTTATATTGGTTAATTTAGATTAAATAGATTTTTGTCAATCAGTCTACACACTATAATCCATAATGACAAAGCAAAAACAACATAGCAATAGATGCTGAGTGCTGAGGGTATGCAAGGTAGTTGTATTTTTCATCATTATAAAAAAGTATTTCTATTATCCAATATTACAGGCAGATTTTGGGTTCAGCGAACATCACCAGAGTGAGATCATAAATTATATGCGCTTTGCTCGCTCCAAGAGGCTTCTGCGACTCAAGACCATTGACTCATGTTTTCAGGAACTTAAAGACAGCAGGTGAGAGGCCACATTTCACTTCATAGACCAAGTTTATATCTGCATTTTAGTAGCTTATATCTGTCTTATTAGCCTCGCTCAGCCTTTCTTTCACTTTTAAATTTTCTTTTTACCTTACTCACCTATGGAGTCCTGGAAGAGACATAGAGGGGGGAAAAAAATCTAACTCTACAATTTAAATATTGAAAATATATATTATAAACATAAAGCAGTGCATTTTTCAAGTTTCGAAATATTTCACCCACCTTCCATACAGTGGTTTGATCCACTCACCCTGCCCCCCCACAAATTTTAGACAGACAGTATGAATTGAATAAGACAAATATATGGTGTTTTTGTGCTCATGTATTAGACTGTGATCTAACGCTACACAAATGTTCACGCCATTACTTCTCGGGTAAAATTGCGTCCATGTATTTGTGTTTTGTCAGCCAGTCAAAATGGCAGGGAAAAGGGATACACTTTTTTTCGGTGCGCCAAAACACCAAGTAAGTTAGTAAAGTCCCAGTGATATTAAATCAGTGCTTTGATATTTTTATATTTCAGGCCATTCATCACTCCATTATCTGTATTATCTGTCAGGGTCTGGGGAAGCTGGAGCCAATCCCAGTTGACTTCAGGCAAGAGGCAGGGTACACCCTGGGCAGTTCGCCAATCTATCCCAGGGCTAACACAGTGACAAACAACCACTCACACTTCAAAATAAAATTCAATGAACCTCTCCCATGGATGTCTGCACTCCCCAAGATACTCTTAGGAGGGAGATTTTAACCTTTGGGTGTAAACATGGACGTAGGGTCTTAGGATGAAGACCAATGCAATCCTTTTAATGCAATCCTGTGGCAGAAGTGGCTCAGTACCCTGAACAAACTCCTATTTTGTGAAAACAATTGGTTTCATACCAATTAGACTACCTTTGTCAAGGTCTTTAACATCTTCTCCTTAGACTAGCAAATTATGACACCGCCTGCTAAGATCTAAAATGACAGAATGATTGTTGTATAAGACAAGTGACAGTTGGAGATGTTGCGACAAATGGAACCCATTTATGGTGACTCTACTTTGTGGTGTAGCCTACCAAATAAAATTGTAGCTTAATAAACATTTACATTATACTGCATTAAGTGCACCATAAAAATGATCTTCTGGTTTAACTTAAGCACTTTTTGCAGTAATCTCAATTAGAGTGTGCAAAACTCAAATGAGTTAAACCAGTAAATGTTATAACTTTAAACAGCTTGTTCTTCCAATTAATCTAAGGACTCAAAAAGTAAGTAAGGGGCACTATAGTTGGCACAACTAGAAAAAGAAGAGAAGTCTTTATTTGTCTCATATTCATTACAGCACTGTGAATTTATTTTCTTTGCATATCCCAGGTTCCTAGTAAGTTGGGGTCAGAGTGCAGCATCAGCTATGTGGCACCCCTGGGGCAGAGAGGGTTAAGGGTTATGCTCATGGGCCCTACAGTAGCAGCTTGGAAGTGCTGAGGCTTGAAACCCTGATCTTCCAATCAGTAAACCAGAGCCTTAACCCCTGAACCACCATTGCTCTCTATAAAAATCACAAAAAAACCCTGAAGAATCTCACATAATCCAACCAGCGCTTTATTTCAAAAAGGAGGGCAGAATGCACCACATGGACACATTCCTGAGCAGGATTGACATGATCAATTTTTCAAAGAAATCTGAGCAATTAACTTTAATGTGTAACAAATACATAAAACAAAGTGTAAAACAAGCATCCTTCCAACATCAATTTAAAATTTAACTCAAGACAGTAGTTAATTACAACTCACATGCACCAATGTGATTCTTCCTGTGAGCTTAGGGGTTTCTTTCTCTGATGCAGATACTTAAACATTTAAGTTGTGTCACCTGAATTCCATAAGTTAGTGAGGTGTAATGACAGTTTGTTTAAGCAACTTTGTATAATAATTTTCCTGTCTTTCTGGTCATTTTAGATCTGTTTACTTCTACTTTACATCTTGTTGGCTGAAAAAAAATTTAAGTTGTATTTTTTACAGTGTGTGTAGTCGCCGAACACATCAGGAATCTCTCGTGCCCTGTGCTCAAGGCTAAAAAAAAAAATCTGATCTGCCGTACCACTAGAGTAACTGTCGTAAACATTAGGAGAGTGTTTGGTGACATCTGGGAATAACTGAGATACACGTGAGCCAAGCTCAAGCTAGTTAGCCATTACATTTTTGTCAATGGAAAAACTGTTAAGATTGCTATCTCCACCTTTTAGAACATCTTTGGGCACTCCATTGTTGTGGTTTTCATGTTGCAGGACTGACCTGGAAGTACACTGACCTAAATGAAAAGCCTGTGCAAGATCTTGTATGAATTTCATAACATTTTATTTTGAGATTGACCTCAAATAAAAAGATATTAAATCAGTGCTTGGCAGTAGGCACAGTTTTCACATAAGTGTGAAAAACCTTCAGAGAACAATTAATGCAACAGGTGCAAGTTTGGCATAATTGCTCAGAGGTACATTGACCTAAATGAAAAATTTGCGTGATCTCTCAAAAGTTTTGCAAAAAATACCTTTTTTTCGCCCCCTCTCCATGTCCCTTCCGGGGCGCCGTACTCAACCTCACACTGTATTTTATACTCTCACAAACGACCTCTCTCTAACTCTCTTTCCCTCTCTAAAATTAGCTCAAACATCAATGATGTCAATAATAAACTGTCACTCCCCCTCCTAGACTGGTTGAGGAGACATTTACAGTAGATGAGGTGTCAGATATGCTGGATGGGCTGCAGGTGGTGGTGCATGGAGAGGTGGAGATGGAGCTCATCAACACTGCCCACACCAATGTCCTGCTCCTGCACCAGCTCTTCTCCCAGGCTGAGAAGTTCTACCTGAAACTGCAGACTGATATTTCCGAGCTGGAGAGCAGGTACATAACACACCAATTTTTGGGGACTTTGATAGGAAACACTGATTCTGAATGGCACAGTTAGCAAACCTAAATATACTAGATATCATGAACCCTAGGTATCAAGAAAATATCTTGAAGTATCACGATACAATATTTTTTCAGTTAACATTAAAAAAATGCTTAGTAGTAATAATAATAATAATAATAATTGTGTATATAGCAAAACAGTTCTTTACACATAATAGATGAAAATATATCAAAAGTATTAATGTTAAAGACGTATTAATGTACCACTGTACAATCACAGCAAAAAAAACCGAGAGCTTGAGGAGCTTGAGTTTGGAATCTGCTAACCATTTCAATTTAGACTTTAAAATTCATGTACAAAGCCTTGTGTAGAATTCGCTTACATAACTGTTAGTAAACACTGGGTTTCAAACACATTTACACATCTGTATAATTTTTTTAATTTTTTGATCCTTTTACAATTCATGTGCACAGTTCAGAACAAAGCTATTTCATGTTTAAAATTTTTTTTTTATCATTTTATCCACATAACAAAACAGGAAAATCAGTAAAACATACAGTAATCTTACCAGTTCCCTATCCATCAGGGCGTAACTTTGGGTCTGCCATTGGGGGGGTTAAACTCTCTGCCTATTTATGTATTTATTGAATCATTTACTTTTGTAAAATGAGTCCGGCTAATTTGGCGTTCCTGTATTCCTGACCACTTTAATGCTGTGATTGTAGCTAATTAACAAGCTATATGACAGACATGCTAGTTAACATCAAAGTTTGCGGTGACCTGCGGTGGAAGATGTCGGTAAAAAGGGCAAATATTTCCTTTCCCTTACATTGGAATTATTTATGCCAAAGGTTTTACATTAAATCTTTCGGATTTTTTGTAAATAAGATATAGAACAAATAACCAGATGTTTCTGGTAATCCTCAACTCATTGTTTCAGTCATAGCCTGCATCATTGTCTTTTGTTACTACTTCGGATCTAACATACACACATGCACCATCATTCACAGTTTGTGTGTGTGTGTGTGTGTGTGTGTGTGTGTGTGTGTGTGTGTGTGCGGAATGAGTGGAGTAGCCTTTGCACTAGTCCTCAGCAGCTAGCTGTCAATCACAGTGTTAAGCACGAAGGGATGGCAGATAAGTAAACCTGTGACTGTATTGTAGCAAACAGCTACTTAAGTTGCAATTCAGTGAAAACTGACATTGGTCCTACACAATACATCCCTGGCACCCTCTGCCTTTACCTCACAGAACACTGGCAAACGAACAACTAGCTAGCCAACTACAGTCAACAAATCATCAGCTAACTTAACAATATGGGTATTTACCTCCTTTTGGTCAGGATTTGTTCTCTTTTTACTAGGGGTTGGTGTTGACCAACAATGAAAAATTGTCTGTCCGCCTTTTGATGCTCTTTTCATGGTTCCACAGTTCAGTTAGCGTGAGCTTGCTCCAACCATTCATACCAGCGACTGCGCCAAACATATAGTAAATAGTGAACTTTCGGCAGAGAAAGAGGGGTTGGGTAGTACCAAGTATTTGGCAGGGGGGTGGGTAACATTACCAGAAGATTAAACATGCTACTATTTTGCTGGCGAATGAAATGAATAAAGAAAATCAACAAGTTATTAATACAAAATAATTAATATATTTATTAATCGGAATGATGTGATTATATTGGGGGGTTATATTGGCTGGATCTGATTTTTGCGGGGGTCATGACCCCCGTAACCCCCGTGCAAATTACGTGCCTACCTATCTAGATGACGTAGTTTGTAGTTCTTCAAAGTGTAGTGCCTCTCATTGCAAGGTACAGCACACAGACCCACCCCACACTGATTGCACATGTTTGTCTGGCGACGCCCCTTAGGGCGGGTGTGGTCTGAACAAACTATGCAATCTGGACGATTGTCAGCATTGCAGAGCCAGTGGCATTCAGTAAGCCTCTGTGCCATTTCTCACCCCCTGCATTGAAGACCTTCCTCCTTTGTTGCTTTCCTTCTTAGCATAGCCCTCAATTAAACCAGTCACAATATCCTGAATGAAGAACTTTAGTGGCTTATGTGGGTGTAACCTTGTTGTGGATGATATGAGCATTGCCAACACCGATGCTCAGAACTGCATTGAAGATGCGGTTGTACCATTTCCTTGAATGGTGTGGAAAGAGGTATGTTTTTATTCTCTGATCAGCTGTATCTACTCCAATCCATAAAGCTGTTATACCTGTCAACAGAAAAAAGTTTCTTGACCTAATGAAAACCAGTTTCACTTTCCTTGGTTCTGATCTGTTTCCGAACACACATTTCCATGAATAGATGAGAGCACAGTAAGACGCTTTGTGTCATGCCACACACAAACAGTTTATTGTTCTTCATGAACATGGGGTCATCTCCCTTTCTCAAAGGTAACTGGGCTGGTCTCTGGCATCCCTCGTCGATTGCAGTTCACTGTGCCTCACAAACCAGCTTCATTATCTGCTAAGTCATTTGTTATTTCTGGTGATGTGTAATAACTATCATGTACACCTCATGCCCTTTTCCTGTGTATGGGACCATCAGCTCATGAACAACAAGATGGGTGGCACCTAAATCATAAACATCCTGATCTGTATACTGTGCAGTATATATGGACCATTGCAATACATACCCTGATTTGGCTTCACTCAAAACAAATGCTTTGTAGCCATATTTGTCAGGTTTCTTGGGATTGTATTGCAAGATTGACCTTCCCTTGAATACAATTGTCATTTCATCCAGAGAGAGACCCTTGCATGGACCACTGACTGCTGCAAAAAGTGAAATGATGAGATCAAGCACCGAAGAGTCTGTCATGACCCGGCTGACCCGTCTCAACATGCTCCTTATTATTTGTAAAGTTCAGGAAAGAAAGGATGATTTTAAATCTGTTCTTGGGCATCACTTTCCTGAATTCAGGTTTACAGGTTGGCCAAAACCCTGGCCAATAATCTTTTCTACTAGACCCATACACAAATGCAGTGCCAGGAAGGCTTTCATCTCGGGGACAGAAACATCATACCACAAATCCGGATTTTGGTTTTAGAAAAGAACTGATGAGCATATCTGTTTTTCATTTGTAACCACTGTCCAGAAATCATCAGTCAAAAAGAGGGACAAAAAAAAAATCAATGGGCTTACCATTTGTCAAATCCCTGTCTCTGATAGCCAACAGGTTCTTCAAAGTGCCTAATCCAGCCCGGTTACACTTCCTCAGTATTCACGTAAATCTAGTCATTTTTTCCTTTGCTATTCTGACCACCTCTGCAGTCCCTTCCACTTCTACGTGGACCTCATCAACCCCTGTGACCCCTGCCACTACCACCTTTGTGGGGCAATGAGTGGAAATCACTGCCCTCACTGTCCACCAATCCGTCACTTTCATTAGATAGTGAACCGTTATTTTCTGCTGGCAGATTTTCTCCCTCTGAATCTTCATCAGCAAATAATGGACACAAAATCTCATCAACTGTGAACATTTTCTGTTTCTGCATCAACTTACTTGGACATGTTTGATTTGAATACTTCCACATAACTACATGAACAAAATATCACAAGTGAGACCGCATTTGGTTTTCGTTTTGTATCAAATTTGAACGGAAACCTGCCTAATTTTGTAGATACAGTTGAAGTACTACATGTAGTGGTAGTGAGTAAAAACAAGATTCAATGTGCTACTCTAAACTATTGTCTACTTTACTCAGTATGGTTGCTTGTTGCAATTTTGCGACATTAGCACTTAAACAGTTAATATGCTAATGAAGACTACACCGCTCTTGGGAAATTGCAAAGGAAGCAGCAAGTTGGCCAAAAAAGAAATTTCAGAGGGAGGCCGAAATAAAAGGTTTTGGTACTCTGTCCTTTGGTATTAATAATAAATGGAATGGGTTTTCATGGCTGAGCAGCTACATCCATGCCATACATCACCAAGTGCAATGGAAAGTGTCAGGTGCAGTGGTGTAAAGCACACCAACACTGGACTCTAGAGCAGTGAACACGCGTTCTCTGGAGTGATGAATCAAGCTTCTCCATCTGGCAATCTGATGGACGAATCTGGGTTTGGCGGTTGCCAGGAGAACGGTACTTGTCTGACTGCATT
>JAQQZR010000019.1:7743452-7768132 GCA_030068235.1 Notoglanidium macrostoma
TCATGATCAGCACCCAAAAATCTATAAGAAACACCCAACAGTGTTCAAGAAGCAAAAACTTTGTTGTGCAGTGTTACGTTGAAGAATGAAATTTTGTCCAATGATATGTAAAACAGACGGAATTTTGTGATGTTGAAGTGCTGTTGATGTTGCGTGATACTTTTCTTTTTTTTTATGATCCCTTTAATTTGGACTGACATTAGTAAATACATTGCATCCGGAAAGTATTCACAGCACAGCACTTTTTCCACATTTTATGTTACAGCCTTATTCCAAAATGGATAAAAAAAAATTTTCCCTCAGAATTCTACACACAACACCCCATAATGACAACATGGAAAAAAGTTTACTTGAGGTTTTTGCAAATTTTATTTTATTTTATTTTTTTCCAAAAAAACTGAGAAAGCAAATGTAGATAAGTATTCACAGCCTTTGCTCAATACTTTGTCGTTGCACCTTTGGCAGCAACTACAGGCTCAAGTCTTTTTGAATATGATACCACAAGCTTGGCACACCTATACTTGGCCAGTTTCGCCCATTCCTCTTTGCAGCACCTCTCAAGCTTCATCAGGTTGGATGGGAAGCGTCGTTGCACAGCCATTTTAAGATCTCACCAGAGATGTTCAATCGGATTCAAGTCTGGGCTCTGGCTGGGCCAATCAAGGACATTCACAGAGCGCTTAGGGTTGTTGTCCTGCTGAAAGATGAACCGTCGCCCCAGTCTGAGGTCTAGAGCGCTCTGGAGCAGGTTTTCATCCAGGGTGTCTCTGTACATTGCTGCAGTAATCTTTCCCTTTATCCTGACTAGTCTCCCAGTTTCTGCCACTGAAAAACATCCCAACAGCATGATGCTGCCTCCACCATGCTTCACTGTAGGGATGGTATTGGCCTGGTGATGAGCGGTGCCTAGTTTCCTCCAAACGTCACGCCAGACATTCACACCAAAGAGTTCAATCTTTGTCTCATCAGACCAGAGAATTTTGTTTCTCATGGTCTGAGAGTCCTTCAGGTGCCTTTTGGCAAACTCCAGACGGGCTGCCATGTGCCTTTTACTAAGGAGTGGCTTCCGTTTGGCCACTCTACCATACAGGCCTGATTGGTGAATTGCTGCAGAGATGGTTGTCCTTCTGGAAGGTTCTCCTCTCTTCACAGAGTGACCATCAGGTTCTTGGTCACCTCCCTGACTACATTTACATTTATGTCATTTGGCAGATGCCCTTATCCAGAGCGACTTACATATGTCTCATTTATACAACTGAGCAGTTGAGGGTTAAGGGCCTTGCTCAAGGAAAGGCCCATCAGCGATAGCTTGGCAGTGCTGGGATTTGAACTCATGACTCTCCCGATCACTAGTCCAACATCTTAACCACTGAGCACAAGGACTAAGGCCCTTCTCCCCGATCGCTCAGTTTAAATGGCTGGCCAGCTCTAGGAAGAGTCCTGGTGGTTTCGAACGTCTTCCACTTACAGATGATGGAGACCAATGTGCTCATTGGGACCTTCAACGAAGCAGATATTTTTCTGTAACCTTCCCCACATTTGTGCCTCGAGACAATCCTGTCTCGGAGGTCTACAGACAATTCCTTTGACTTCATGCTTGGTTTGTGCATTGACATGCACTGTCAACTGTGGGACCTTATATAGACAGGTGTGTGCCTTTCCAAATCATGTCCAATCAACTGAATTTACCACAGGTGGACTCCAATTAAGCTGCAGAAACATCTCAAGGATGATCAGTGGAAACAGGCTGCACCTGAGCTCAAGTTTGAGCTTCATGGCAAAGGCTGTGAATACTTATGTACATGTGCTTTCTCAGTTGTTTTTTTTAATAACTTTCAAAAATCTCAAGAATACTTTCTTCACGTTGTCGTCATGGGGTGTTGTGTGTAGAATTCTGAGGAAAAAAATGAATTTAATCCATTTTGGATCAAGGCTGTAACATAGCACAATGTGGAAAAAGTGATTTTCCATGAATTAAAAAAGTATTTCCGTGCACACTTTCCGGATGTACTGTACTTTCCAACACAAAGTGAATGTCAACGCACTAAAGACAGACCTGATACATGTTCAAAACCAATAGTTTCAGCCTGTATACCTGAAATATGAGCAGGTGTACTGATATCATTACTGTCACAGACAAAATGGCAAGAAAAAGGGTTCCTTTACATTTAAAAATTATGCCTTTAAAATATAAAATGCGCAATCAGTGTTTCTTCAGTTAAAATATCATGGAAAAAGCTAATTTTCTGGTTTCTCATGGTACTGTGCGTACACTATAACTTATAGAGCAAAGCTTTTTGAAAGAGTCCCTAACTAAACTTGGTTTACAACCAGGTATTAAAAAGGACAATTTAATTTATGATTTAATTTATGGACAGCTACCAAATGCAAATTCAACACTTGGAATCAACTCCACACCTTTTATCTCCTTAATTTGTCTTGCAATAATGTGAAAACAGGATTCCTAATGTCTCCTTATATAAATTCCTCAAATACCACAATAGTCTCTTGGGATATGAGGTATACGCTTTTGCTATGACTCGAAGTATTCTTGTTTCCAGCTCTGTTGAAATTGCCCAAGATGTTTTTTTGCAATTATTCTTTGGGTTAATATTAATGAGCTATTATTTAAAATGCCTTTCTTTCCAAGAGAGCATCAGCTTTTTTGGGTTTCAGACCTAGAGGTGAAAGAGAGAGTGTACGCACTGGTCACGTGATCTTTTGTAGCATGCTGTCTGTGCCATTACCAAAATGAGAATTGTCTGCACTTATGAAGTGCCTGATAAATCTGGATTGTGCGCACCACATTATAACCATTAAAAAGCTTTCAAATGACACTAGCCCTGTGCTGCTGGGTTGGTTGAGGGATAATGGCAGTCAGTGAATTCCAATGACTTCATTGTTCTTAGACATCAGCAAATCCTTATTTTAACTCATAAGCATTTGCCATGATTAAACCAGGAAGACACCAGTATGAAAACATTTGAGGTATCCGGGGCTGAGATCCTCAATCTGTAAAGCTCTATAAATGCTTTTGTCATGCACATATGTTCTCTGAAACGTATACATGCAGATCGTTTTAGGGAGGAGGTTGTGTATATATGGGTCAATGGAAGAATTATTAATAACTGCCAATAGAAGTAAATTCAGTCATTATATATAAACTATATACATAAATTATATAAATTATTTTGTAGGCCATGAGTGCCCTAGATGAGAAGTACGAGGCTGAGAGGGCCCTGAATGATCTTCAGAAAATCCAGGGAGATCAGCAGGTATGTCTATACCCCAAACCTCAGGTCTGTTTCTCCACCATACAGCCACACTAGCCCAAAAAAACTTTATTTTTCTTATTTGAGTGAGTAATTATAATTGGGTTAGATGGTAAGGTTTTTGGTCCAACTGTTGGTTTCATATGCAGTATGGACCGGGCCAAATATGCAATTACTGCACACACCTTTTTTGGTTAGTGAACTGGTTTTCTTATTATTTCTATTCTTGTCTTTTGTTTGCTCTCTGGATTTTGGTATGCACTGCTGGACCTTTACACAAGTCATTAATACAGAACTTGGAGTTAGGCAGACAAATTAGATTACAAATACAAATTTGTTACAATACAAATTTTATGAAGGCATATTTTGTTTGTCCTTCAGTACTCCATGCATGATCAGGTGATCTCTAAACTGGAGGACACTGTGGCTGCCATGCATATCGATTTTGAGAAGACACTCTGTGCCAGTACTGAATCACAAAAGGAGCTACAGGACAGCCTGGTGTTAGCTAAACATGAGCTGCTCCGTGTTCAAGATCAGCTCGCCCTTGCTGAGAAGGTATTGGTTCTGAAGGCTCCTCAATTTCAATGCACAGCTATTGATGCTATAATGCATATTCAACCTATCAATATTTCAAGGTATTGTTAGCATTTCTGTTATTCCAATGCACAGTCAATACTAAGATTGGGCCTCATTTATCAGTCTTTTAGTACTTTAGTACATAAATGTTTGCATAAGCCAAACCAAAATAAACTTTTCAGCTGGATTTACAAAAGTATCAGAAAAGCTGTCCTACATTTGTGCAGTAACTTTAAATTTTACAGTAAAATTTTAATTTATGGTTTTGTTTTGGATCACTTTCTTTATTTTTCTTATGCTTTATTAATGCCAATAATATAAAATGACTGGTTTTCACAAAACTATCTTAATGGTATTCTTAATCCCTGACCTAGTGAACAAGCATGAGGATGTATTTTTGATGGTGAAAACAAAGCATTTCTGTAAGTCACTCTGGATAAGGCTGTCAGCTAAATGCTGTAAACATAAAAATTAGCCATTTAAACTCGACAGTATATTCTATATTTAAAATGGTAGTAATTATGTGATTTGAAGTCGTTCAAGTTGAGGGTGTACTTTAATCAGCCTTTAAAAACACTGATCTACACTTGCTAGTATCTATGCATGCACATGCGTATGCATTTATCCTGCAGTCTTTTGATGTTTTGCTTGTGCTCAGAAATTAATGCAACGCATCTGTGTGGTGCAATACCAAGGTAAATAGTTTAAATAGTAAATGGTCAGAATTTATATAGTTTTATATACTTTTGTGAATCTGCTTTGTGACAATGTCTGTTGTTGAAAGCGCTATGCAAATAAAATTGAATTGAATTGAATAGTTGAGGCAGTATAGCACCATGTGACAGGGTGTTGTCTCAAATCACATATTTAAGTATTATTTTAGACTGTTATTGAGCACTAATGGGTTCCATATTAAAAATATTTTTAAACCTACTGGAAGGTCTGTTTTGCATACTAATTATCTGGATTTTCTAGAATAGTAAATACTTTTGAATGTACAGTGAGGGTTTTAAATTTTACCCAGTAACAACAATCATGGCCACTGTGTAATGTTTAATGTTGCTGTGCATGAAATTCTAAACATTACAGTTCAACTTTGAAAACCAGAAGGACAGAAATATTTTGGCTTAGATGTGCCACCTAACGGTTGTTTTTAATCCTTTAAAAGTACATTTGATAAGCAAACGAGTATTCAAACAATGTGGCTTACATAGCAGCTGCACAAAATTGTTTGTATATAAAAATGAGGTATATTTGATCCTCTATGCTTAAATTTACACACATTCAGGAGCAGGAGTAGGATACAAATGTTTTTCTGAATTTACAGGATATTCTTGAATAACAAGTTTCTTATGTAAATGCTCTTGCATACGATTTATGAATAAATTTATTTGTATGCAGCTTGATAAATGAGGCCCATTATTAGTGAGCATTTTAAGGAACTATTGTTAGCATCATTACAAATATGACATTCATGACATTTTAACACTAGCAACCAATGTGTTTCAAATTCTTCACCTATAAATGCCTTGATAAATGCAAAGACCAGGGCTTTAATCTTGACATGTGTTCCTGACTCATCATAAACTAAAACACTGTGTGCATTTGGAATGCACGCATTTAAAATACAACTTATTTAATAATTTTACACTTAAGTCAACTCTAGCAAATTTCATGAAAAATGTGAAACATCCATGCTTTTTAAACTGCATTACTTATAGTTTTGCACATAAAAATATGGTTGTATCACACAGTCTTTGTGTGTGTGTTTATTTAGGAACTAGATAAGAAGTTTCAACAGACAGCTGCATATCGGAACATGAAAGAGATTCTGAGTAAGAAGAATGACCAGATTAAAGATCTCAGGAAAAGATTACAAAGGTCAGGCCTACTTTAACAATTTATAAATATTTAAATAATCAGTTTGCCTATATAAACGGTTCCATCTGAAGGTAATGGAATGGCAAGGCCGAATTTTTGCTTTTGTTGTACACTGAAGACATTTAGCTCAAGAGATGAATAAGATGATGGATCAGAATTTAATTTACAGATATTTACATCTAGATGTGTTAAACAACTTAGAACATGGCTTTTGTTTGAACCTTCCCATTTTTCTGTTCCCAAGTGAACAGAAATTTTGGAACATGTGACTGACAGGTGTTGCTTGTTGCACAGGTGTCCCCTGTTAGATTGTCTTTGAAGTCTAAAATGTTTTATTAATTTTGTCAAATAGATTATTAAAAACACAATAGTGTATTAAAACACCTTAAAAATGTTTTAACTCAAGTGTTTGGTAATTATTTTCAGCATACACACCTTTATATATAATATGCTGTTTATATACAAGATGCTGTATTGATGTAAGCGTTTCAACATTCAGATTTTTACTGACTAAATTAAGAACACAAGTTAAATGAAAATTCTAAGTAATTTTTATTTCTGAACACTAAATAGCACGATTCAGGGTTTCCCAAATGTCTGGATCCATAGGTAATTATTTATTTAAATACAGATATTACAACAAATGTTCAGATTAGAATGTCCTTGGACAATGAAATTTCCACATTGGACAATAAAATGTACAATGAAATTCCGTCTTTTATTGTTTGTTTTGAAGCCATTTTGGATCTGAAATAAAAAAAATATATATTTCATGTAAGGATGATTCCTATGGATCCAGACTTTAGGGACCCCCTGTATAAACTTTAGAAGTGAAACATGATGAACTCTAGGAAACTATTTTGCAAATAAAACAGAGTCACAGGAGTCTCCTCAGTCCTTCCATAAACGTTTTGTGTCTCAGGTGGTTCTGACCTGTTGCTTGAGCAATTTCAAAGTGTAGAAGGTAGGCATTTGTGGTCGCAATGTCCAGAAAGTGAAAAAAAACAAAGTGTCTGGTAGAACTTATGTTTTATAATACTATAGTATGGCAACTTGTTGATCAGACAACTCTACCTATACAGTATATCTGTTATATGCCTCAATCAGAGCAGGGCACAGAACACTTTCCAGAGTCCAGATCCTGTCTCTTGTTTTGACTGTCCTTCAGACAATATCCCCTGAGAAGGCCTGGTGAATTGTGGAGCATACATACACCTCTTGTGTGTCCATGCATTTCATAAACAAAAGAGGGTCCAACTTGTCATGATCTGGTGTCCCCTTCTTCCTGTTGTTCACCACATATTTGTCTTGGTCACTCATGAACATTCCAGGAAATGGTTCTGAACCTATCCTTTGTCATAACTGTTGCTAGAAATGAGACAGTAGATATGGTTCTCCTTCCAGTAGTCCTGCATTTGTTTGAGGAACCATTTTTTGTTTAGACCGGACCAATGAATTTGTAGAACTCTACAGTAACATCACACAATATAAACTTTTTTCCATTGTCCAGGTTTCTAGGTGTCTGCACAGAAGCCTTTGAAAAGTGCAGTGGAAAGAGGTCCAGTGGTGTATTGTGCTGTGATGTATCAACCTCCAGAAGTTCAAGGTCATTTTCTGTTTTCTAGGACAGTTCTGCATTTAGGTCTGGCTATGTTGGGCATGAGTGCTTTGTTTGTGCCACCTTAGCAGTACCAGGTCTTCCTGTAGATGTTTCTTCCTGTGGCTCAGTTATGAGCCAGTTGCAGGTGGGGCCTGTAGCATGTAACTAGAGGTAAGTCCCTGCCTGTCAGGTAGTAATGGAGTTCTTCGATAGCCCACTTGATGGCAAGGCTTCATGTTCTTTGGCCACATAATGTTTCTTGGCAGGTGACAATTTCCTGCTGAAATACATGATGGGATGCTTCTTTCTATCGAGTTCCTGTGACAGTACTGCTCATAGGCTGGTTTACAATGAATATGTGTGGACTGGCAAGGCCTACTGAAAATTGGGGTTTCTCAAGATGAGGGAGATGGTGAGAGCCCCAGGTGGCAATGAGAGTTCCCCGCCAGCCCAGAGAGGTTGAAATTGGAGATAAACTGAGCCCTTCCCAAGCACTTGACTTCATCCACTCTTGGGGTGGGATAGGCGTTAAACTCCGACACTTCATTCAGCTATCTGAAGTTATTGCATGCACAGATGTAGGCTGCCTGGGAGGTAGGTCCCTGTTACGGCCTTCCTACCAAATCAACTCGCAGCACCTGGTTCCAGCAGTGCTTGAGATGGTCATGTTCCTTCTGTTCCTGCCAAAAGTTGCCTTCTCTCACAGCAGCTTCTTCCTCCTCTGCTAGAAGGGCAGCTGGAGCTCTGTGAGGTTGCCGTTGTTCATGGCGGAACTCCCCTCTTAACGTGGGGTAGTCCCATTTGTCTACTTCAGAAATAGCATAGTTGAACCAGCTGGGCCTCCCCAGTGGGGAGGGGGGCCAGGATGCTTGCTCACTCTCTCCAAAGCCAGGAGTGATCAAAGTGTCCCTGGAGTCTATTGGAGTGCCAGGAGCTCGTGGATCACTGCATGGAACCCTTGCTCTCCTGAGAGAGCTGGCCCTGCTGGATGCTAACATCCAAAAGGTACCTCATGACTGCATCCAAGGGTGGGGCTGAGGTGGGTGTGTCAGTGTCTGCTAAATCCTCCACCAGTGTAGCTGAAGTGGGCGTTGGGGCTCATGGTGCAGGGAGGAGCTCATCCCCACTGGAGTCTGCTGGTCATCAGTCATTGTCCGATAAACATTGCAATGTTTTTTTTTCAGTGCAAAACGCACCCATCCAAAATTATGTACTAAAAGCTTATTAAAGGTGAAATTAGTCGGGTGTTTTCAATAAATAGAATGGCAATCCTATTGTTAAAGAACAGCGAATCCAAAAGTTAAAGAACAGAGATTTACCAAAGACTGATGCACATGTTTGTGGAAGGGTATAATGGCCTGAACAAAAAAGATTTCTGAGGATCTCAGAAAGAACTGTTGATGCTCATAAAGCTGGAGAAGGTTGTAAGACAATCCCTAAAGAATTTGGACTAAACTAAAACACAGTCTGAGTAATTCAAGATTAATTTTACCCTCCCCAGGACTGGTAGACTAAGAAAGATCACTTCAACACAAAGGCATGTAATATATCACAAGGTCTCAAAGGAACCTAGGGTAACTTCTAAGTAACTAATGGCCTCTCTCACATTGGCTAATGTTCATGTTCATGAGTCCACTGAACAACAGTGGTGAGCAAGGCAGGGCTGCAAGGAAAAAGAACATTGTTGCACATCTACAGTATGCTAAAGATCAGATAGACAAGCCAGAAGGCTTCTGGAAAAAAATTGTAGATGGATGAGACCAAAATAGAACTTTTTGGTTTAAATGACAAGTGTTATGTTTGGAGAAAGGAAAATCCTGCATTTCAGCATAAGAGCCTTATCCCATCTGTGAAACATGGAGGTGGTTGTATCATGGTTTGAGCCCTTTTGCTGCATCTGGGCCAGTATGGCTCATCACAGATGGAACAATGAATTGTACCAGTGAATTCTAAAAGAAAATGCCAGGTCATCTCTGAATCTCTCTCTATCTTTTTCCCCCACCTAACCACCACCACCCCTCTTCAGAGGACAATTTTATTTCTATAATTTATAGTGAAAATTCAGTACCTTAGGTTAGGCTGCTCTGGGACTAGTTAACAGACAAGTCTAAGATGATGATTAATGAGTCCCAACTGTGTAAGTGTTGGTGCTGGAATGTTATTTGTTCCATGGATTTATTCTTTTAGGAGGTTTAACCACTGCATGATGTTTAATGTATTTCTAGTTTTTCAGTTTAGCAGGAATATTTTCTTAGCAATTGTTACGGTATATAGGTTTTGAATTTTGGATTGGTGGCTATATAATCAAGAGATCTCCACATGGACATAGGGATAGAGATAATGGAATGCTCCAGCTCATAATAAGAGAAATTCTGTTAATGACTTCTTGCCAGAAACATTGAATTGGTGGGCAGAGCTAGGTGGAGTAAAAATAGTTATCTAACGTGTTTAATAGACAATGTGAGCATGGATTCCCTGTGGATTACCTTGTACTGTGTTAATTGTACTAACGTCTTGTTAGTCATTGTGAAGGTGTTCCTGCAGATCTGAGTCCAGTATTAAGTATCGGGAGTAAGTGATAAATCTTTTTCCTAGGCTTTGATTGGGATGGAAGTTGTTAATTCTACAGTGGATATTAGTTTATGTAAGTTTCAAAGAATTTTTTGGTTGGAAATTTTGTTGATATTCTCTACTAGTGGGGATGGGAGTAAATTGTTGCTTGATATTGATTTTGATATTGAAAAAGATGGTGAAGGTGTGTGATGCCACTTTGTTTCCATGTGTTGAAGCTAAATGTTTAGAGGAAGACAAGAGAAGAAAGTCAAGATTGTGCCATATTGAGATGTATTTACATGATTTCATTGCAAATATGAAAATTTTGCTGATTTTCCAGCAAGCTGTTGGAGTTGTTGAAATTACAGTGTTATTAAAGCACTTACCATTCCACTACTATTTCCATTTACTGAACACCACCACCGGGTATTGAAATTTCTTTACCTTATGATTTTTCTATTTATAACCAAGAGCTGTTCTGTTTGTTTGGATGAATTGAATTGGTGATTATACTTTGGTTGATTTGCCAGAAAATAACTTTGAAAGCTTCTTATCTTATTAATTAGCTTCATGGACTTGTAAGACACAGAATTGTATTCCAAAAATGTTTAAAGAACTTTGCAGGAAAGCTGTCAGGTCCTGGAGCTTTATAGTTTGGTATCTTATTGAGTAGTGTATAGAGTTTATTAACTGTTAATGGTGTGTCCAATTTATCTGCTTGTTCCTTATTAAGTTATGGTAAATCTCTATTGCTGAGGAAAGGGTGAATATCTGTTGAATTGGGGTTTTTGTCAGGAGTGTATAATTTGCTATAAACAGCTTATCATATCCCTTGACAATGGTGCATGCTTTGAGTGACACGCATTTAACAGGTGTATTCTTTGGTTGCACCACTGACATGTGACACAACAACAGAAAAGCTCGGAGTGAGACAATTTTAGTTTTAAGGAATTAAAAAATGCATTGCTATGATATTTATGAATGACTGATTTGGTAGTTTCAAAATGGCTGTGTCCAAGTGTAAAATATATTTGATATTTTTGTAGACTCTGTGAAGCACTATTCATATTTTCATTACTAGTGGCCTGTGTTTTTCAATAGAATAGTAAATATAAAAATAGGTCAGTTGAAAGGAAATACCATGGAAATAAATTGAGTACCTATTTGAACATAAAAATTAAGGTCAGAGTTGTCTTAGTCAAAATATAATTTTGATTGTGTTCTTTTGAAATACTCTATAGCCTTTTATGTTAATTTATTTTGTAGCCCATTATTTTTTTTAATTTTCACATATTTGTTTAATTTTTGTTTTAGTTGCTGCATACTGTGCAATATCTTTGAAAGTAAATAGACAAAATAGTTTAAACTGCATGGATTTGGACTTGAGTGTGTGGGCCACACGCATAACATTCCCATGCTGAAAAACAGTCTCACTCTGGCCCTGTTAAAAATAGGTACTTAAAAATTATTAATTATCGATACTGAAATTTTTTTTTTTTGTGATATTTTTTCAGCTATATCACTCAGAGCTATGTGGCAATGCTGTTCTGATCTTTAGCCACTGTTCGTTGTTGGTAAAGTTTGACTGTAAAGTGCTGGCCATGCTATCTGGCCAGAGTTTTTTTACCACATTGGTCATTGTTGTGGTGTATATCCACCTGGTGCTAAAGCAAGGAAAGCACCAATTGAACTCTATGTGGCTATCCGTTACCTACAGACAACTATTCCTGACTGATTATTTATTGTCACCAAGGACTTTAATCATGCAAACCTGAAATCAGAGCTGCCAGAATTCTACCAGCATGTTGATTTTGTGAACCATGGCACAAACACCCTAGACCTGGTTTACACCAACATTCACTGTGCATACAAAGGCTGCACTCCACTCTGACCTTGGCTGCTCAGACCACATCTCTGTCATGCTAATCCCATAAATGCTAAACCCATTGGCATACAGGCCAATTTTGAAATGTGTCAGACTGGTTCTGAAACAGATAATTTAAATCTGATATGAGGGAACCATCTCAACACTTCTTGAAAACCCAAGACATTGACTTCAGGTCTGATGACAAGGCAGCCCACCCTACAGCAAAGACCAAATCTGTTCCAGGCTTTCAGATTGTAGAAGTGCAGCTTTGCAGAAAGAATCCATGATCACTTCATAAATACTAGGAACACATGACAAATGTGGCAAGCCATTCAGACTAAATGGCTGTGATGGTGATGTCTCACTTTCACAGTTTGAAGCACAGAACAACATGCCACCAGGAAAGACCACCCAAGATCCCACTGACCAAGTACTTTGTTTATCTGCAGTCGAATTCAGAAATCTCCATCCAGAGTTAACCTACAGAAACACGTCTTGAAAAAATACCTGGCTGAGTGTTCAGGGAATATGCTAATCAGCTTGCAGATGTCCTTACAGACATAATAACCCTGAGACAAGTAGTCATCCCTGTGTGCTTCAAGACCACCATCTAGCTATGCCGAAGAAATCATCTGTGTTCTGTCTGAATGACTGCTGATTTGTTGTACCTATTTCTTTGTGTGGCTTGACATAACACATAATGAGCTGTCTTCACACCATACTGGACCCATTTCAGTATTCCTACCATCCTGACTGTTCCACAGAGGATGCTAGAGCTGCTACAACCCACCTTTCTCTCGGTCACCAGGATAAAAAGGACAATGTATCTAAGGATACTGTTCGAAGACTTCAATTCAACATTCAATACAATCATCTCACTACAGCTGATGAGCCTGAGTCTACTGAGTTTCACCACCTCCTCTGCAACTGGATCATGGACTTTCTGATCAGCAGGACCATATTCTGTCAGGATTGGCAACACTAACTCCAGCACCACCACATTGAATAGCAGCAGGCCCCAGCACTGTGTGCTCAGTCCACTGCTGTTTACCCTGCTGACTCATGACTGTGTTGCAAATTAGAATTCAAATCACTCAATCATCCGTGCACCACCGGCAGACTCCACAACAGTTTCTTCCCTAAAATAGTCAGATTACTTATCACCCAACTGCCTCCCAACGCTCACCTGGGTTAACATCCAACCCAGTATTGACTCAAACATTTGCACATCTGCACTTTCCAAAGATGCATCAGACACTTGCTGCCAATATTTCTGCTATACTTATTGCTGCTACACTACTCAAAGGTTTACAGTTTACATCCCGTGTTGTGTATTTTTTGTCCTGTGTATTTGTCTTGTGTATTAATTGTTCTGCACATATTGTTTTTTTGTTCTGCAATTGTCAATACCTTTGTGTATTTGCACTTTATGTAATCTTGAGATAATATTTCGTTCCAATGTATACAAGCTATACAGAGGAATGACAATGAAAACACAGTTGACTAACACAACAAAGGACTTCATCAGGGGGAAAATATGGAAGGTTTTATACTGGCTATGTCAATCACCAGACCTTAACCTCCTGTTCCTCTGAACAGACTGGATGCATTTCTCTGTAGACTTCTGAACTCATTCTGCTGCTACCATCATGGGTTACATCAATAAGCCATGACACAAACCAAGCCATGACACTACTTGCACTGTGTTGATCGATGAGCTTCACGGTTTTGGATCATGAACAATGCTTTCTTTCTCTATTCTTTGGCCTTTCCATCACTTTGGTAGAGGTTACTCTTGTTTCCAGAATGTTTGTGGCTCATCTCTTATTTCTTTACAAATTCCAGGCTGGCCTTCTGATGAGTGGCTTGCATCTTGTGGTATCGCCTCTATACTTCATTAGATTGTGATACCTTTACCCCAGGCCTTTGGAGGTTGTTGGTGATGTCACCGATGTTTTGGGGTTTTTCTTCATAGCTCTCAAATTTGTCATCAACTACTTCTGTTTTATTTGGCTAACCTGTTCAATGTCTGGTTGTTGGTATAGCAGAGGTTTATTTCTTTTTCACTACAATGCAGATTGCTATGATCCAATGGCTCTAATCAATTGTCCTTCTTTCTCAGTGCTCAAACCTAGACAGATGTATTAATTGTTTATCTCTGTAATGAGAACATTTCAAATTGTATTGGCTATGCCCACTGCATGTGCAGTAGCACTCATCGATTTTCCCTCTTTTCTCAGCTTTAAAATGGCTTGGAGCTCTCTGGTCATATTGGTTTATCCTTTTTAAATGACAAATGCAGTCTTCCCTTCTGAAACCCAGGGCTCAAAATAAGGGCAGACATTCAGAGCTATTAACCGTTTATACAGTCAAGCTAACAGGTCACAAATCGGCAACAAGAAACACCTATCAGTTACATGTCTCAATATTTTTTCAAACAAAAGGTGCCATGTTCCAAATAACACACACAAGATGTAGATATCTGGAATTTAAAGCTGAAATTCGAATCCATCATCCCATCTTTTGATCATCCATTATCTTTTGATTTCAAACCCAAATGTCCCCACTGTATAGCAAAAAAAACAATACAAACAAAAAAACATGATGCATGTGTGTTTGTGTGAGACTGACATAGAGCACTTGTATAATTTTAATGGGTATCTGTTATAAAATGAATTTTAAACATAAAATTTTTTTAAAAATAAGTAGCATACTTTGTGACCTAGAGCTTCAAAATCAAAATTTGAGCAGAGTATGTACATCAAGAAGTTTGTGCAAAATTGCAATTGTGGAAAAGTATAGATAAAGGAATAGACAAATAAGAAGAGGTTTAAGAGATAATACAGTGATTTTCAAATACTGTAATCCTAAGAATTAATAGGGTTTCACCAACATGTGCTTGGACCCGTAATAAAAAAAAAAAAAAGAGAACTTTTTCAGTTTTAGTTTAGTTTCATCCAGGATTTTTCATTTCAGTGCATAACCATTAATAATAGATATTACACTATAAACACTATTCATTATGCTAGGAAAGTTATAAACCTTTTTTGTTAGAGAATTTAATGTCACCCAATTATTGTTTTGCAAGAGAAAAAAGACATTTGTTCAGTTTGTGATCAGCTGCTGTTTGTCACCAAACAACATACAGTGAGGAATGCTGTAGTGAGCCACCTGACTGCCAGAACCTTATTAATTGGCTAATTTACTTTTGTCTCTTCAAAAATAGTGGTAAGTCACATGAAATAATTTTGTTCTCTTTCTTTCCGGAGGTTGGATTGTTCAAAGGAGACCTGCCTTGAAATATGTCGATTGTGACTTGGGAATGTACTAGCCCCATCAGAATTGCCTTTTACCTTCCTAGTCTGTAATATCCATAGAAAGAAAATAGACAGAAAGAATTTGCCTCTTACAAAAGCTTGTGAGCACACATTCCATGTTTATTATTGCCATGACAACTGCGCGACCACTGGAAGCCCATGCTACTCTAGCGCTACTCCGTGCTACTTATTCCACCTGTTTAATGCAAGCTATAATAGATAAATACATTTTTATAACATAGAAATGTTATTTTAGAACTGTTGTCTATTTTTTCACAAGCAGAGATGTCAGGGAGAAAGCTTAAATGTGCTGTTCCAGGTTGCAAAAAAAAAAAACCTTCAAATAAATATAATATACAATAAGTATGTTATTGAGTGACTGAATTTAATTTGTGGGAAGTCCCTGAAGATTGCCCCACCAATGCTAAGGTACACAACCAGCATAGAGACGAGGCCTGAATGCTAGCTAAGGTCTCTGGGATCAGGCTGCCCCAGTGCAGCTCTATCCAGCAAGTGCAATCTTTTACTATCCCTGACCCATGAGGTGAAACAGCCTGGATGCTAAACTAAAACTTCAGAGATCTGCACCTTAATATTTACGGAACCAAAGCTAACCAAGGATATCCCAGACTCAGTTACATATTCATCTACAACCTCATTCCATACAGCACAGCAGTTAGACACCTAAAATTGATGAGTAGTAGTAGCATTATTTGCAGAACTTATATTTACAAACCTTATATTGAAAGACAGAGCTGTGCCCATCCACAAACCGTAAGTAAAATGTTCAAACTTTCCAATACATCAAATGTTAAAGGATCGCTATGTAAGAGTGACAGTCAAGTGTTTCAAATTGCTACTACATTCCAAATTCAAAATATTTGAGAAACTTGTTTTCCCCGGCCCCTCCTCCTGCGACTTGAAGCTTGAAGAACTAAAATTTAAAAGATGAATATGCTGGCTGTACCATTGTTGTTGGAGAAGCCAGTATTTCGACTTAGCATGTTTCCTTAATTTCTGATGAAATATCTTGGTCCTTTTATATTTTACTATAGTAAATAAGTTACATATTGGTCCATCAGGCTGTATTGTTTATTGTAATAAATTTCCTCTTACCTTAATTAGCTTGTGTGACCTCAAGTCCTAAAGTTATCATTAGCCAGTCAGCTAGCATTTGCATTCTTTCACTAGATTTAGACACTAGATTTAGATAAAACATGTAGCTTTACATGTTTTACATAGTTTGATACAATACCTGAATTGACCATATAAATGAGTCAACTTCCTCACTTCAGGCAGTAAACTGTTGCTAGTTTGGTTTAGCTTGTCTAGGTACCTTACCCAGAGTTAATGATGTGACAAGTCACACAAGCTATGTAATTCTTATAGGTACAGTGGGGAAAATAAGTATTTGATATACTGCTGATTTTTCAAGTTCTCCAATGTACAAAGAATGGCGAGATCTGTAATTTTCATTGTAGGTACACCTCAACTGTGAGACAGAATCTAAAAAAAATCCAGAAAATCACATTGTATGAGTTTTAAATAATTTGCATTTTATTGTATAAAATAAGTTTTGATACAATAGAAGAATAGAAATTGTTTGTTTACAATTACAGAGGTCAGACGTTTCCTGTAGTTCTTGACAAGGTTTGCACACACTGCAGCAGGGATTTTGGCCCACTCCTCAATACCGATCTTCTCCAGATCTTTCAGATTTCGGGGCTGTCGCTGGGCAACACGGAGTTTCAGCTCCCTCCATAGATTTTCTATTGGGTTCAGGTCTGGAGACTGGCTAGGCCACTCCAGGACCTTGAAATGCTTCTTACGGAGCCACTCCTTAGTTGCCCTGGCTGTGTGTTTCGGGTCATCGTCATGCTGGAAGACCCATCTACGAACCATCTTCAGTGCTCTTACTGAGGGAAGGAGGTTGTTGCCCAAAATCTCGCGATACATGGCCCCATCCATCCTCTCCTCAATATGGTGCAGTCGTTCCTGTCCCCTTTGCAGAAAAGCACCCCTAAAGCATGAGGTTTCCACCCCATGCTTCACGGTTGGGATGGTGTTCTGTGGAAATTACATATCTCTCCATTCTTTGTAAGTGGGAAGACTTGAAAAATTGGCAGTGTATCAAATACTTATTTTCCCCACTGTATATAGTTTCAGGAACATCTGTTTCATGTATACACAAGCAGCTAGATGTCATCATAAATGCAACAACCTGAATACTGTAGCAAAGACATTCTTTCGTATTACTTTTACTCCACTTTATGGATATGACAGCTGATGGTTTAGCTTGGGGATAGGCGAAAACCTAGAAAAAGTACATGGTAGCAGCCAAAATAGCTTGTGTAATTTAGTGTGCTAAACATTAATCTAGCTATGATTCGAAACGAATTTTTATGGCAGGGATCTGTGTAAAAATTTTCAAAAATGTTTGTTTTACATAAAAGCCACAATTGTACTTGAGGATTTGCTTCAGAACATAATTTTGCACAATAATTTGTTTACACTGTTACCTATAATACTCCATCGTAATGGGGGAATGTCAGTAGTCTTACTGTAAATGCAGATTCCAGCCATATCCAGTCAGCTATAAACATTGTTTTTGAAGTGTAAAATCACATCTATGCTCACTATTACGGTAATGTCTAGAATTGTATTTAATTGTACTTATTTTATGTGTTAGACCTGTATTGAGTAGCATAGACACGCTTTGTCCACTGTATTTGCTTAGCTTGGTTTTCTCAGGTGTTTGCAAAGAGGGTGTGGCTAACAGAGTTCTCCTTTCAAGATGTTAGCCAGTCAGAGTGAGGTTATCATATTTAAAGTTAAAGGCACACCCCAAACTTTAGCCTGATGCCCAAAATCAGCCTATTTTTTCCTAAATGTTTTTATGCCATTCTAAAACAGTATGAGAAAAAGGATCAATGGTGTTTTTTAAGCTTCACAAAGGAATTCCAAGGAATATTATAAAATACTGTATAATTTTTTTTTTACCTGTTCTGTACAATTAAATCATTAGTCAGTTTTAATTTTCTTTAATTAATATTGTACAAGCCTAGTGATGGCAGAAACCTTCACGGTTGATTCATGATTCGTGGGAAGGCTGTGTTGTGCTCTCAGTTGGGTTTGAAAAATGGAAAATCTGTTGGCACTAAAGTTTAGTGTTTTCTCTCTTCAAGCACAACTAACGGCAATTTCAAGGTGAAATAGCTGTGTGTTAAAGATGCAAAGTCATTTACCTGTGCAACTTTGTCTCTCATGTCTGCATTTATGTTCTTATTTTCTTTTTTAATCATGGTTGCTAGACCTAGAAGAACACTAATCTGTGAATTGACATCCCAATTTTAATCAAGGTATACCATATTCCTCTGTGCTTTGTCCACAGATACGAGTCTGATGAGTGAAGTCCTGGATCATAGAAAATGGCTTGTGTGAAGGGGCTTTATGGTCAAAAAAGATCTGAAGTCAGTTTTGGCCTTAAAACACTAAACATTGAAAAGGAACAAAGAATGAAAAAAAGGACAAAAAGGAAGGTTTTTAGTAGTCATTGCTATTCCCAAGTTACTCTTAAACAAGATCTACCCATTTGAAAAAAAATTATTGTTGTGCTTAGGGATGTTTCTTGTATCTGTGTTTGCTATATTCCATTTTGCATGAGATTATTGAATCTGTGCAGTTTATCATCTTAAATGCACTACAAGTGTTTTTATGGTTTCCACTTAAAACTCCCATTTTGTTAGTTGAGGAATAATTTGTATGTTGTCATGTCGTGGCAGTGGTAGCTCAGTGGGTAAGACGTTGGACTAGTGCTCGGAAGGTCATGAGTTCAAATCCCAGCACCGCCAAGCTATCGCTGATGGGCCCTTGAGCAAGGCCCTTAACCCTCAACTGCTCAGTTGTAAGTCGCTCTGGATAAGGGCGTCTGCCAAATGACATAAATATAAAATATAAATAAATATATGTCTTATGAGCCCAGCACAGTACTTCTTCCTGGCATTTAACATTTCCTTGCTATTGCATTAGGAACAATGATAAATATTCAGTGACAAAAGGCTCTGAATTATGATAGTTTTAGATTATAGCATCTGAGGCCACTTTATATGCAATTTTGTTCTTGCTTTCTGTATTTACCAGTGATGGTTTGCATAAGTAGAATACTGCACATCAGCATGTCTTCATCAGTTTATTATTTTTTTCCTTCTGAGGGTTTAGGTTTATTGTGGACTTTACTGATCGTTTTATAGTAGTTTTGCACACCACACTAGGAAGAAGGAACAATAAGTCGTTTCTGCATCCACATTCCACTGGAAACTACCTAGAATATATTTTGCCCATTCACAAATGAAAGACAGACTATAGTTATTGAATAAGCATCTCTGGACTTGGGTTGTGTGTGTATAAAAAAAAAAAACATATCAGTAGAAATATCAGTGTAATTTCTACTCCATTTTCTCCAAATTTAATTATTATTTCCCACCCATGAGTACCCAGTAATTGCCCTCTAGACAATGTCAGGCCCCATTTACAGCTGGCATTAAAGCTATGTTCACATTACAAGCCTCATTGTTCAATTCTGACTTTTAACTTTACTACACAGGTGTGTGCACATTGATAAGTTTTTGCATGAGTAATCCGCGTCAGCGACAACAGAAAATTTGTTTCTTATTTCTGAGATGACTCACGGTATTATCACTGACAAAATTGATGCGCTAGTAGCTAATGCATTTTGTTAAAGCTAATGCATTTTGTTCTGGAGTACGGCAAACAGTTTGTCAGCTGTAGCTCACCTCCATTGTTTTCTGACTGTATTCAATGTCTACTTCATGTTTTGGGGTCAATATTAATTATCAAAAATAATGAACATTGGACAAACTTTGTGGCAACTATAGAGATAAACTCATTCAGAAATGGTAGGGGGCACAATGAAGTCAGCAGCCACACCCAAGGCAAATGACCATACTTTTAATAAAATATTGCCAACCTTTGATGAGTGTACCAATTTTCTCAATTTCTTGAAATTCTCGTGCATTCCCAAAGAGTCCAAATAAGAATTGTGTCTAAATCAAAAGTGTCTAAATCAAAAATTGTGAATATCAGATGAACTTTGTGGCAATTACAGAGATATACTTATTCAGAAGTGTTAGGGTTGTCACTCTGGGTTGTAAGAGTCACTCTGGGCATGTGGATATCATCATAACCAATATAACCACAACCTCTGAAGTTTGAACCATCAAGAACCATCAAGAAATGATTGGAGAATTTATTACCCATTCCTGTGTTCATGGCAAGGCATAAATTCATTGTTTAACACCTGACAAGATATCAAATATCCCTTTGCAATGTAAAACCAGCAACATCTTTACATCATGTAAATACATCAGACATGAATCTGATGAACTGTCTAGGAGGAGTACACTATATGGGTGAAAAAGCCATTCTTTGTGTATCCAGATGATGGCCCTGTACCACAGAGTCACTCTAATCATGTGAATATCATCATAACTAATAACTACAGAAAATTTGGCATGAACCTTTTGAACAATCTAGGAAATGCAGCATTGGGGAAAATCTAATTATATGCAACAGTGATACATAATTAAATTACACAATATGACTGTACAATTAATCTGTTACCTTTAGTGAGAAAAAACTTTTAATTAAATTAGTTACTAATCAAAATGTTGGTAATTACAAAGGGGCTACATCTGAATATATTCTTTTTGTTATAATGCTTGTAGCTTGACTATAACATTTATTCTTTTGCCAAAGCAAATTTTTTAAATGTTGTGTTTCAGGAGAACACTCATTAACATTCATAATTAACAACATTCAATACTACCTGATTGGCTGATACAATCTTCCTGACATCTATAAGATTTAAATCTCCTCAGGAGCAAATTCTGTGATGACGGGAGTTTAGGGTTACATGCATGCATATGCCATGTCTGAGCAGAAACATTGTATTGGCCTATCAGGTAGAGCTTCTTTTATGAATCTTAATCAGTCCTCCCGTGCCACACTACGTTTTGAAAATTCATGCAAGCTATGCCAAAGTGGGTAGCCAGGTCATTGGACAATGATGCAATACTGTGCTGGAAATTCAATTATTTTCCTAATGAAATAAGAAAAGGGCTCTAACATTACTGTACAATGTAAAGCTTGTTTACCAGCAGTGAAAATGCTGTCAACGTTGAAATGCTTGATGTCAAACCTGAGAAAACATCTACAGGCAAGTTAATATAACTGCTAGCTAGCTGACACACACCTTTCGTACATCTGCACGTCCATTTATTTTTTGGATTTGTATACTGTATTAATCCATAAGGGGAAATTCCTTCTCTGCATTTAACCCATCCAAGCATTGAACACACACACCCAGAACAGTGGCCACATGCTGCAGCACCTGGGGAGCAGGTTAGGTGCCTTGCTCAAGGGTACTTCAGCCGTGGATGTAGAGGGAAGAGAAAGTGCTGTTCATTCTGTCCCCCCACCCACACCGGCAATCTTTCAGTCCCAAACCCACTTCTCTAACCTTTAGGCCATGGCTGCTCCTGAATGTTTGATTAAAAAAGTTTTAGCTTTGATTTATTGTTTGTGATCTACATACATGTGATTTGTTTTGTTGGTTGTGCTGTAAAATCAAAACATTCACATCTTAATTCAGGTTATATTGAAGAACATTTAATAAAATGAGTACTGTACTGAGGTTTATACTGGCTGGTTTAACTTTGTTTTTAGGGCTTTTCAGATAGTTTAAAACATTTGTTAGAAAGATAATAAAAAATAATAAAATGTAATAAGTTTCATTACTTTGCTAAAATAATTAAAATAGTTGCATTACATTTTAACAGTGTAATTAGTAATCTGTAAACTATTACATTTCGAAAGTAACCTTTCCAACACTGAGGAATATAGCAGAGATGGGTGAAAAAGCCAAACCTTCTGTTGCTAGATATACCAGAGAGTCACTCTGGTATTTGGATATCACAATAACCATCATAACCAATAACTATAGCAAAACCGACATGAATCCAATGAACATTCTAGGAGTAATATAGCAATAATGGGTGAAAAACCGACTCTTTCTGTTGCCAGATGGTGGTGCTATAACAGAGAGTCACTCTGGGCATGTGGATATATAACCATTATACACAGTAACCTGTGAAGTTTGAGTCGTATCAAGCAATACATACAGAATGTATGATGCATTTCTGTTTGCATGGTGAGACAAATTAATTGATTTGCCATTTCAGCACCTTGCAAGATATTAACAACCCCTTCATAATTTAAAATCAGCAACATCTTACATCTTATGCTCTGCACATCTGGTTTAGATGCCCTCCTGTGGACACCAGAGGCCCTGCACCCAGATGATTGAACTCTTTCTGTTGCCAGATTTTGGCGCTATGCCTGAGTGTCACCCTGGGAATATGTTTATGATCATAACCATCATAACCAATAAACTGTGAACTTTGAACCATATCAAATAATCCATGGAGAATTTGTGAGAAATTCATGTTTTTGTGGCAAAACAAATAAACTCATTGTTTCACCATTTCACCACCTTACAATATATCAAGAATCCCTTCCCAATTTAAAATGAACAACTTCTTGCCATCATGTATACCAAATTTGACATAAAGTTAATGAACCGTCTTGGAGGAATATAGCTGAGATTGGTGAAAAAGCCATTCTTTCTGTTGCCAGATGGTGGTGCTATACAAGGGTGTCACTCTTATGGGTATATCATAACCATCATAACCAAAACCCTGTGAAAACTAAGCCAAATCATGCAATGCATGAAGTTATGATGCAATTCCTATTTGCTTGGAGAGACATGCAAATTCATAGGGCCACTATTTCAGTACCATGCAAGATCAAAAATCCCTTCGCAATTTAACATCATCTGACATTAATCCAATGAACTGTATGTTAAAATGTAACATGTCAAAACACACAAAATCCAAAATACCTCACTTCCTGTACCTACCTCTGGTGCTTAGGCCCTAAAAAATTCCTAATGAAACATTAGGGTCCTGCACATCTCCAGTTCTCGGGCCCTAAAAAATACTTCTAGAATCAATAGGGCCTTGTGTCAAGTCTGCGCCTGAGCACCCTGATCTCTCTGCACATTCTATTCTGGCTCAAAGTGATTTAAATTCCATTTCCCATGATACTCCATGCTCAATCAACACGGACTCCTCACTCATATGCTCGGCCTCACAAGACTGCTGATTAGCCGCAGGTGCAGCCAATTAACGCACACACAATCACATGCAGGACTGCTTTAAAGAGAGTCCATTCATAAACAAAACTTGCAAAGCAGTAGTGGAGCTCCCACTGTGACACTAGTGCTAAGCCTGTGCATTTTTCATGTTTGCTTTTCAGTGTATAACCTTTTTGTTTATCTGGTTTCTTATTCTTTGCGTTGTCCCTATCTGAGTGTTTGCCTGTAAGGTATGATCACTGCCTGTCTTTGGATTTAGTCTCAGTCTGTGCCTACTTTGGTTTGCTTGTCTGATCATGTGACCGGTGCAAGTTTACAGACTTGGATCCCTGCTCTGCAATTATGTGTACCTTTGCTTGGAATATTTAATAAAGAACTGAAACTGCACCTGCATCATCTCCTGTGTCTGCTGGTGTGTCCCCTTGCATCTTGGTGTTTTGTAAAGGTTTTCATATTGGAATCTATTGACTCCATAGATTTGTCTAAAAATGCTCTCATTGAGCCAGGATAAAGTGTTCTTTGCACACTTGGAGTAATTTTGCTAGGCCTGCCACTCCTGGGCAGATTTACAACTGCTCCTTGTTTTTTTCTGTTTACAGGTGATGGCTCTCAAGGTGGTTTACTGGAGTCCCAGAGTTTGAGAAATTGATTTGTAACCATTTCCTGACTAATATATTTCTATAACTTCCTTTCTCAGATCTTCTGGAACTTCCTTTGATTGAGGCATAGTGTTCTGTTTGTTGAGGTTTTTTGGGAACTTCACATTGGTGGAAAGGTTTTATTTAAGCGATGTCTAGGTTCAAAAGGGGTGGCAGTAATCAATGTTCGGTGTGGGTAGTCTAGTTCATTGAGTGACTAAGGGGGAATTACAGGGAATTATTAGGTGAGCTTTTGTTCTTCAATAAATCACAAGATCACTTGACAAGTGTGTATTTTGTTTGATCAGGTTGACTTTTGTCTTATACTAAATTTGTTTGGGTTTGGTTTGGATTTGTTTGGATACATAGTGTATCAATTAGAATGCTTCGTATTTTGTCCAAGAATTTGCTATTTTCCTAAATTCTATTACATAAACATCTAAACTTGGACTTTTTCTGGACTGCATTGAATAGGCTACTCTTCAAAATTATTCTAAAGTTATTGGTTCTTCCAATTTTTCAACTGAATACACCTGCATACATTTTCAAAAAGATTGTTATTTATAGAACAGAAGTGGTGTGCAGGTGTGCATAGGCAAGGTTTTAAGAATCAGATTTTTGTGCACATGGCATTTCTTGCTTGTTGTGGAAATGTAGTGTGCTTATGAGCACATCACCCCTATCTTATCTACACTGCACTGGCTCCCAATCAAATTTTGCACAGATTATAAAATACTACT
>JAQQZR010000019.1:7768232-7784559 GCA_030068235.1 Notoglanidium macrostoma
GAGGAACGGATGGTCGGCCCCCTCCAACCAGTGACGCCATTCCTCCAAGGCTAACTTGACGGCTAGTAGTTCCCGGTTACCTACATCGTACCTCCATTCCGTGGGACTAAGCTTACGGGAGAAGTACGCGCAGGGGTGGAGTCTGTTATCCGCAGCCGATGTCTGAGACAAAATGGCTCCCACTCCATTGCATGAGGCATCCACCTCTACGACAAAAGGCCTTGTGGGATCAGGGTGAGTGAGGATAGGAGCAGAGACAAATCGAGCTTTGAGAGTGTTGAATGTGGCCTGGGCATCGTTGGTCCAGATTAGTGATCCAGGCTTACCACGAAGCAAGGACGTGAGGGCATGGGCCACCGAGCTGTAGTTCTTTATGAAGCGTCGATAGAAATTGGCGAAGCCCAGGAAGTGTTGGAGCTGTTTGATGGTCCTAGGAACAGGCCACTGAGTGATGGTGGTAGTCTTAGCTGGGTCCATGGATATCCCTTGTGGCGAGATGATGAATCCGAGGAAGGATGTGGCAGTAGTGTGAAATGCGCTCTTCTCCAACTTAACAAAGAGCTGGTGCTGAAGGAGGCATTGGAGGACCTGTCGAACATGTAGGCGATACGCCTCAAGGTTGGGGGAGAAAATAAGGATGTCGTCCAGGTAAACGAACACAAAATGTCCCAAGAAGTCCCGCAGGACGTCATTCACCAAGACTTGAAAGGCCGCGGAGCTGTTACAGAGACCAAACGGCATCACCAAGTACTCGTAGTGGCCATTGGGTGTGATGAATCCTGTCTTCCACTCATCGCCCTCACGGATACGGACCAAGTGGTAAGCATTGCGGAGATCGAGTTTAGTGAACACGGAAGCGCCCGAGAGACGTTCAAAAGCGGAGTTCATTAGTGGTAGCGGATATTTGTTTTTGATAGTGATCTGATTTAACCTGCGATAGTCGATGCATGGCCGGAGATAGCCATCCTTCTTGCCCACGAAAAAGAATGGAGCAGCTGCGGGAGAAGTTGAGGGTCTGATCATGCCGTGGGCGAGTGCTTCAGAGATGTATTCCTCCATGGCCCGGGTTTCAGGCTTAGACAGGGAGTATAGGCGCCCCCTGGGAGGGGTGCTGCCTGGTAAGAGATCGATGGCTAGATCGAACTCCCTGTGAGGTGGTAATGAGGAGGCGCGACTCTTACTGAAGACGAGGGCGAGGTCGTGGTATTCAGAAGGTACCGAGGTCATCTCAGGGGAACCCTCTCCAATGCTGGTAATAGCCGTAAGAGCGGGGGTAAGGTTAGTAATAGGGGCTGGTAAACCCTGGAGGCTTTCTCGGAGGTGACCCATGCAGGGTTGGCCCCAGTGGACTAACTTCCCCTTGGCCCAGTCGAACTGTGATTGATGGCTGGCCAACCAGGTGTATCCCAATACAATCAGTTCATTGGGTATGTCCATGAGAAAAAATGAACAAAGTTCGTGATGATGACCCAGAGACAGAAGATGCAAGGGTTCCGGGAGTTCGTCAAGACAACCCCTCCCAAGTAGTCATCCATCTAGAGCAGTAACCGACCGAAATGAGGGGCAGTAGCGATGAGGTATCTGGAGGCGTTGGACCAGGGACCGGTCAATGAGATTGACAGCGGAACCAGAGTCAACGAGAGCCTTGGATTGGAGCGGTGGGTTAGGATTGGAGGACCAAGTGAGGGAGATGGAAACTTCACATCGGTCCACGGGGCTTTGGGGTAGTTTGACGCCTATCAGTGCTGCCCCGTGGCCTGATAGGCGCTGGGGTTTCCAGTCCTCGGATCCCTTGGTCTGATGGGGCACGAGGTGATGAGGTGACCAGGCTGTCCGCAGTATAAGCATAACCCTTCCTGGAAACGTCGCGCTCGTTCGTCTCTAGAGAGGCGAGAGCAGCCGACCTGCATGGGTTCAGGACGATTCCCAGAGTGGGTCGAGTCGTCGCCTTTCGCCAGTCAGATGAGTTTATCTAAATCAGTGCCCCAGTCTCTGTACATTAACTCATCCTTGATGTCCTCCTGGAGGCCGTGGTAGAAAACCGGGATGAGTGACACGTCAGTCCAGCGGCTCTGGATAGCCAGTGTACGGAACTCGATAGAGTAGTCGCGAATGGATCGCTTCTCCTGTGAGATCTGGAAGAGACGGCGGGCGGCCGTCTTCTGAAGCGAGCACTGGCCAAACACCTTGCGTATAGAGGCAAAGAACTCAGCACTGGTGTCTAGGTCAGGGTCCTCCTGGTCCATCATGGCGGTGGCCCACTCCAGTGCACGACCGCCGAGTCGGGTGATCACATAAGCGACCTTCGCTTCTTCGTTCGGGAACTGTGGGGCTTGGAGGCGCAGAATTAACGTGCACTGAGTAATAAGTCCCTGCACGGCATCAGGATCACCAGTGAAAACGGGTGGAGGGGCGAGTGCGGTCACGCATGGCTGAGGTGCAGTGGCTAAGGTCCGGCTGGGTAGACGAGCGGGATTCTGAAGCTTCTGAACAGCTCCGGCTAGCTGGGTGCAGTGATCTCCCAATCTCTGTATCATGGCTTGTTGCTGCTGTACTGTGCTCATTAGCTGGCCCATCAGGGTCCGGAGCACTTGCATGGCTGCTGTGGTCTCCGTTGGCTCGTTCATGCTGTAGCGTTCAGGTGGGACGAGGTGGTTGAAACCACAAGTGCAGCGGCGTGCACGAATGGAGAGAGCCAATGGTCTTACCGGGAAAAGGTTGGGGTGGACGCGGCGTGTGCAGTCCGGGCCGACGCAGAGCGGGTAGCAGAAAAGCAGAGAAGGAGCAGTCTATGCTGTGCTGACGCCGAGTATGCAACGCGTGCCGCGGCACGTGCGAAGTCGTAGTGTGGATCGGAGTGCGATGCAGTAAGTCCCCCGGGAGATAAAACACGGAACTAAAATGTGCAAACACTATAACGAAAATGAAACCGGGCATTTGGAAAGAAACGCCAAAACAGCCCGTAATCCGGAAACGCGGACCAGGATAATTCCGAGAGGAAATAAACTCGTGGAAAAGCGTAGAGCTAGTAGCATGAATTGTGCTAGAATTCACGAACGAGCGAAGAATAGTCCGGGACTTCCGTGTTTATATCCCACGACCCGGAAGTGGGACATTTACCCCGGATGTCGATGTCGGTGCATTCAACGCCGTTGCTGTAGCGACGTGTGGAGCGTCCGCTCGAGTAGTTCTTGTGGAGAGAGCGGAAAGCGCGACAGTGGTAAATGACCTACTACTGACCTCTGATCAGGGATGTGTCTCCTTGCTTGTGTTACTTGGCCTTAGCGCAACTTTTGATACCATTGATCAAACTATTCTCCTTGATAGATTAGAAAAGGTTGTAGGAGTTAAGGGAAGGGCCCTCTCCTGGTTCAGGTCTTATTTGTCTGATCATTATGAGTTTGTTGATGTAAATGGTGACTCCTCTACACATAGTAGGGTGAAGTTTGGTGTTACACAAGGTTTTGTTTTAGGCCACTGCTATTTTCTTTACATATGCTACCTCTGGGTAATATTATTCGTAAACATGGTATTAGCTTTCACTTTTACGCTGATGACACACAGTTGTACATTACCAGTCAAAAGTTTGGACACACCTACTCTTTTTCATAGGTTTTTCTTTTTTTTTTTTTGCTTTCTCAGATGTAAAACATTACTGAATACATCAAAACGATGAAGCAACACATATGGCATATACTGAATTATGTTGTAAACAAAAAAGTGTAAAAAAAATATATATATGTTTCATATTTTAGATTCTTCAAAGTAGTCAACATTTACCGTGATGATAAAATTGGCATTATCTTAACCAGTTTCATGAAGTAGTCACCTGGAATGCTTTTCAGTTAACACGTGTGCCTTGTTAATATGGATTACTATAATTGTTCTATAGGGCTGTTTACTGTATTTTTATCGTTTACTATAGAAGGAAAGAAATTCCACTAATAACCTTTTGTCAAGAACCGCTCAACCAAGTAAAGAGAAACAACAGTCCATCATTATCCAGTCTCTTTTAAAGTAATAAAAATAAATAACAAAATTGAATTAGAAGGTGTGTCCAAACGTTTAACTGGTAGTGTATGTTTCAGCAAAGCCAGATGAGAGACACCAGCTTAATAAAATTGAGGAATGTATCAAGGACATTAGACAATGGATGCTTAATAACTTCCTTCTACTTTATTCTGATAAGATAGAAGTACTATTACTAGGACCACATGCAGCTAGAAGTATGTTTTCCAATTACATAGTAACTCTGGATGGCCTTTCTGTTTCACCATGTGCCAAAGTAAAATACTTTTGTATATTTTGGGTAATTATTGACTCCAGTCTGTCATTTGAAGCTCATGTAGATAATATCACTAGGACAGCCTTCATTCATCTTAGAAATACAGCTAAGATTAGTAATATAATGTCACTGCATGAAGCAGAAAAATTAGTTCATGCTTTTGTTACCTCTAGGTTAGATTATTGTAACGCCTTACTGTCTGGATGTAAGTTAGGTGCATAAACAAGCTCCAGTTAGTCCAGAATGCAGCAGTAATGGTCCTTACTAGAACTAGAAGATATGAGCACATAAGTCCTATCTTATCTACACTGCATTGTCTACCAATCAAATATTGCACAAATTATAAGATTCTACTGTTCACCCATAAAACACAGAATTTACAGATTATAAAATACTACTGCTGACCTATAAAGCACTGAATGGTCTCGCACCTCAGTACCTGAGTCAACTTCTGGTCTTTTATGACCCCCTACTTAGATCAAAAGGTACAGGCTATTTGTTGGTATCCCGAATAGTGAAGGCTACAGCAGGGGGCAGATCTTTCTCTTACAAAGCCCCTTTGTTATGGAACATCCTTCCAATTAGTATTTGGGACTCAGATACAGTCTCAGTGTTTAAAACATATGAAAACATATTTGTTTAGCCAAGCCTTTGGCTAATAGCTGGAGGGTTCTCAGGCATAGAATGTTTTGGTAAACTGGGAGTTTGGATGCTGTCATCCCCCATTCTCACACGTTCACTCAGGGTTATTCACGGCCGCTTTATGTCCCAGGGCACCCTCATGTCTGTGTTACCTTCTGGCTCTCCCTTTTTGTTATGTTGTCATAGCTAGCTTTGCCGGAGTTCCTTTTTGCACTCAGCACACAATATACTCCATTCGTGCACGCCGCTGCACTTGTGGTTTCAACCACCTCGTCCCTCCTTAACCGTTACATACCTGAGCATGAGCATGAGCATACCTAACATTCTGCCTTTTCTCTTTTCCCTTTTCTCTCTCTCTCTCTCTCTCTCTCTCTCTCTCTCTCTCTTTCTCTCTTTCTCTCTGTCTGTTGAGCTGCACATGCTACTCCTGAGATACCAGTGATTCTGACCTCTTCTGCTTTCCCGACCTACCTGATCCATCCTGTTGTCCTACGTCTAGTTGGCATCATCACTTGGAAACCACTTGCTCCTTTTGAGGATGGCACCATATGAACTGCCTCAACATACACCTAGAACTGTGAAGATGGCAATGGACTGCTGTTGACAAGAGTGGTTCTTTAGGACTTAAATTACCATGTACAGTCTTGCACTTAAATCCCTTCAATGAATTAGCTGAGACAGAGCAGACTTTATTTTAAACTATATTGAATTATGTAAATGTACTTTTTTTTACCCTATAAAAGAAGTGTGTTAATTGTAATTGCACTATCCAGTGCAACCCAAATGTGGATGGGTTCCCTTTTGAGTCTGGTTCCTCTCAAGGTTTCTTCCTCTTGTCATCTCAGGGGGTTTTTCCTTGCCACCGTCACCACAGGCTTGCTCATTAGAGATATACACTATATTGCCAAAAGTATTTGCTCACCTGCCTTTACACGCATGCGAAATTAAGTGACATCCCATTCTTAATCCATAGGGTTTAATATGATCGGCCCACCCTTTGCAGCTATAACAGCTTCAACTCTTCTGGGCGAGCTCTGCACAAGGTTTAGGAGTGTGTTTACGGGAATTTTTGACCATTCTTCCAGAAGCACATTTGTGAGGTCAGACACTGATGTTGGACGAGAAGGCCTGGCTTGCAGTCTCCGCTCTAATTCATCCCAAAGGTGTTCTATAGGGTTGAGGTCAAGAACTCGGTCAAGTTCTTCCACACCAAACTCGCTCATCCTTGTCTTTACAGACCTTGCTTTGTGCACTGGTGCGCAGTCATGTTGGAACAGGAAGGGTCCATCCCCAAACTGTTTCCTCAAAGTTGGGATCATGAAATTGTCCAAAATCTCTTGGTATGCTGAAGCATTCAGAGTTCCTTTCACTGGAACTAAGGGGCCAAGCCCAAATCCTGAAAAACAACCTCACACCATAATCCCCCCTCCACCAAACTTTACACTTGGCACAATGCAGTCAGACAAGTACCGTTCTCCTGGCCACCGCCAAACCCAGATTCTTCCATCAGAGTGCTTTACACCACTGCATCCAACACTTTGCATTGCACTTGGTGATATATGGCTTCTATGCAGCTGCTCGGCCATGGAAACCCATTCCATGAAGCTCTCTACCCACAGTTCTTGAGCTAATCTGAAGGCCACATGAAGTTTGGAGGTCTGTACCAACTGACTCTGCAGAAAGTCGGCGACCTCTGCGCACTACGCGCCTTAGCATCCGCTGACCACGCTCTGTCATTTTATGTGGCCTACCACTTCATGGCTGAGTTGCTGTCGTTCCCAATTGCTTCCACTTTGTTATAATACCACTGACAGTTGACTGTGGAATATTTAGTAGCGAGGAAATTTCACGACTGAACTTGTTGCACAGGTGGCACCCTATCCATGGTACCACGCTGGAATTCACTGAGCTACTGAGAGTGACCCATTCTTTCACAAATGTTTGTAAAAGCGGTCTGCATGCCTAGGTGCTTGAAATTATACACCTGTAGCCATGGAAGTGATTGGAACACCTCAATTTAATTATTTCGATTGGTGAGTGAATACTTTTGGCAATATAATGTATATAGGGATATATAAATTTATAGATTCATAGGTTTACATTCAGAATTTATATACTTCTGTGAAGCTGCTTTGTGACAATTTCTGTTATTGAAAGTGCTATACAAATAAAATTTAATTGAATTGAATTTTTGGGGCAGGTGAGGAATTCTTTTTTTTTTCCAGTCTCCAACTAGCAAGAAGGCATATTTGCTCCAGTTTATGCAAACTGATGAAGCTCCTTGTAGCTTGTGGAGATATTCATTAAGTTTTCACACCTGATGATGACATTTATGTCATTACCATAAGCTGTTAACTTCACTGACACTTCTTATCCAGACTTGGGACCAGGGACTAAAATGCGAAGGAGCTATTTTCTCCTCCCTGACAAAAGTAGCTTGAGTGCTATAGACTATTACAGTCCTGACAGGCTGCAACCCTGGTGGATTCCTCTGGGGGTCTAGTGAGGCTTCCATGTATTTTTACAGGCTATAAACCTTAGCAATATACTGTATAGCAATTTAATGTAAGAAACTGAATCCAAAAGCATTTAGGGTCTTAAGAAGCTATTTATGGTCAACCCTATCATATGCTTTTTCTTCATTTTAGGAAACAAAACCAAATGAGATATTTTATTTTTGCACAACAGATCAAGTCTGATTAAAAACAGATTGTCGAAAATAGAACAACCTGGAATACAACAAGATTGGTGTGCATGAATGACTTTTTGAAACACCATTTCACGTGGTTTATTAGAACTTTGGAGAGGAGCTTGTAGTCTACTCCCAGGAGAGAAACTGATTTTTCACATATCACAGATCTCCTTTCTTAGAGAGAAGAAGAAGCTAAGGTATACTTACAGTATAGCTAACAGTAAAGTGCTTTGCTTTGCAAGCACTATAATTATGTAGTAATATATGATATAGTAATAATTATTCCATGTCATGTGACCCACTGACTCCAAATCTACATAATGTATTATGACTATATTGGACAGTTAGGACACCTCTTTTTATTGGGTTTTAGAGTGCTTTCTATTTTATATGAATGTTTTTATGGAAATATTTGTATTTGTATTTTTTTTCAATAGCATCCATGTAATAGTAAATATATTTCTGCAGTCTTATCAAAGCTTAAGTCGGGTAAGAGGTCATGTGACTCTGCTCACAGTTAGATGCTTTATAATGAGGTTGTGGTGTACAGATGTAATACTCCATAGCTGCCTCCTACTGCTTGACAGATCACCCAAATTGACATTGGCCAGAGTTTCCTTAATAAGCAAATGTAAGTATATGAATATAAATTATTCATTTTTTATTTTAGATAACTTACTTTTAGGAATTAATTTATAGGTATGATAATATTGTAATACATAAACTGAATCTAGATAAGTGGACAATGAATATATTAGCCTGTAGTTTTAAATTGTCTAGAAATCCCAACCCATCATCAATGTAAAACATTTACTAATTATATAGCAGTAATATTCTTGGGATTATGGGAAGCAAAAATTGCATACATACATGCATCTATTGTTAAGTAATTTGTATGCAAATCCTTATTAGAAATAATGGATTATGGAGATTTATCAACATTGGATCCCTTTTCTGCAGATCATGTAAGTATTCTTTTTTTTATTATAGTTACAGTTTCCTACTGTTTTGCATTTTATGTCATATTCTATGGCTAGCACCATGACATGTATTGTGATGGTAAACAAACAACCAAATAGTACTGAATATCCAAACTGTTTAGAATCAAGATATACTGAAAAGGACAAAGAAGGAGTGGGTAATCTGGTGGTGAAGGAGATTGCCATGTGCTATTTCTGGTTTTGTTTTGTTTGTGGTGTTGTTTCTTTGTGAAAACACATAGGCTTTTGTATCTATGAATTTTTTTTTATTATGAAAAGGGTTCTGACATCAAGTGGGATCAAGTTGCAATATAATAATTACCATGAAAATGTAGCTCTTTCCACTGTCAAACATATCTATATCTCAGCTTAGTATCTGCATCAGTGCGTGGAGTCATTCCATTTTTTATGTGTATAAGGAGGGCTGATTATGTCACACTCCAGGGTTGTTTCAGAAGGAGGATGTGGTGCGCTAATGTGGTTTTACCGCTAGTGACACACAACACCTGCACCTGCGTTGAGCTCCTGAGCATGTTTTGGAAAGTTAGTATTTAGAGCTGCCTGAATTTAATGCAAAAAAAACTCTTAGGGTTACTTGTCTCATATTATAATGCAGTGCGAGACAGCTGTTACACACAAACCCTCAAAAGACAGAAAACACAATGTTTGGAGCATGAAATGTAGTATGTGAAACTTTAAATGTGAGACAGCAGAAAGAAAAAAAACAGCACTACAGAACTTCTGGCATCCAAATTATAATGAAAACCATTCACCAGGAATCATCTATAGTAGGCAACAAAACACTACTCAGTGCCATTCCTTCAAAAATGCAAAAGATACATTATACTTCTTCTATTACATTTTTTTCAGTTAGCTCAGCCTGGCATAAAGAGTGTTGCTTTACAGTAATGAGTCATCTATTTATTTTCAGGAGACTAAGGTTACAACAGACAGCGAGGGAGACTATATTCCACCAGACAGTGGCATTTGTGAAAAAAGTTGGGTGAGAGAGTTCCGTGGCTCATATGAACCCCCTCTTTACTGGATAATCTTTGCTGTGGGAGCTATAGGCAACTTACTTGTTGTGTGGATCTACACTACTGTACGAAACAGGCTTAAAACCATGACAGATGTGTACTTGCTAAACCTGGCAATAGCCGATCTGTTGTTCCTGGGCACACTCCCATTCTGGGCCACAGATGCAGCCCAGGGCTGGGTGTTTAGTGTCAGTGTCTGCAAGGGAGTCCGTGCTGTCTACAAGATCAATTTATTCTCTAGCATGCTGCTGCTTACATGCATTAGTGTAGACCGCTACATAGCAATTGTCCGCGTAACTCAGGCCCACAACTTTAAAAACAAGAGGATGTTCTACAGCAAGCTGGCCTGCCTGTTTGTGTGGCTGCTCTCCTGTCTTTTGTCTCTTCCTGAGTTTCTTTTTGCAAAGGTGAAAACAAACCAGCAAGAGGAATCCTTCTGCAGTCTAGTTTATCCCTCTGAGGACAAAAACCTTACCAAAGTCTTGGTGTTGTCCTTGCAGATCTCAGTAGGTTTCTGCCTACCTCTATTGGTCATGGTGGCATGCTATTCTGTGATCATCCGCACCCTGATTCAGGCTCGCAACTTTGAGAAGCACAAAGCGCTAAGGGTAATCTTTGCTGTGGTGGCAGCCTTTGTCTTCTCTCAGTTGCCATATAATGGGCATTTGGTTGTAGAAACAACACAAGCTTATAATGTGACCATGACAGAATGTGATGTTATAAAGACCTTTGATGTGGCCGGGCAGGTTGTAAAGAGTCTGGCATACACTCATTGTTGCCTGAACCCTATCCTGTATGCTTTCATTGGGGTACGCTTGCGGAAGGATCTGCTCCATCTGTGCCAGTGCTTGACCTCAGGGTTTGGAGGCATCAACAAAGTACAGCCAGTTCCCAAGAGACCATCTGTCATGTCTGACACAGACACCACACCAGCACTGTCTTTGTAGTCTGTTGTTAACCAGTTGCCTTTTTTTCCAGTTACTGCCACTTAAAAGCTTATCTGTCACACACCAGTTGAGTATTGTAATAATGTCTTCTTCTTTTATCTCTCTACACAGATGTTAGTGCAATCTAAATGGCAATATAGAGAACCATTTGGATAGCGACTTATGATCACTATAAATTCAGCACTTAACTCAGTGGTAAATTATCTTTGTTACAAGAAGCATTTAAGCTTCATGAAAATATAAAACATAGCCCTTTTTTCTTAATAATTGTAGTTATTCTGCCCAGATTTTTTTCTTTTGTTTTGAATTTTTGCATTTGCAGTTCATTCCTGTTCAGTAAAAAACTGTATATTATTGTAAATACATGTATAGGGTGAATAACTATTTTTGTGGGGTTTGATTTACATGTACTGCCTTTCTACCTTCAAATAAAGCATATTTCATTCTGTGAATTCTGACTCCTTTATGGTGGGTCATTCATGTCTCATTATCAGCCTTTTCACTGTTAATGTTTGGTGGCAGGTATGCTGCTAAGTATAAATGAAGCATGTCCTGGAAGTCTCATCATTTGTGAGCATGTCACCAGATATTTATTTGTCTTCAACCACAGCATAAATTTTAACAGGAGGCCAACACATGGAATGTATTTAAAATTGTGATAGCACTAAGGACTAGTTGATAGTATACTGAGCTACTAGAGCTTCTAAATATACAAATAAAAGGATAGGATGATAGTCTGTAGACGGTCTAGAAATGATCTATTAAACTTCCAAATTTATGTACTGTTGTCATTTTGTTGTGAATCCCTAAATCTTGGTTGATGAAAGTCACTGGACAGGTTGTTGATTATATGTAGAGTGTCTAAAGGACTATTCAAATTATGTTACCAACCACTGAGCATATATTAATACAAAGAAATAGCACATTTCCTGTCGATTCTCCCTTCTTTTAAATGCCTGGTTATTCATAGTAAATGTACTCTTACTGATTTCACCTCTGACATGAGAAAGCCACACGGTGTTTTTAACCCTGCTAACGATTTTTTTGTGGTGAGAGAGAAGCTTGTGAATGTGGGTTCTCTTCCAGTGACTTCTGTTGACTGCTTGTCTGCTGAGTAAAACATTTCCTTTTTGTGAAATTTAAGATTCGGTGTAGTACAACGTGCATTTTATGAGCCTAACAAAATGTAAATCAGCTCACCAATTCTTGAAACTTTGGCAAAAACATGTCCCACTAAGAAAAGTGCTCATTCTGTTGGAAATTAATAACATTTTCATGAATAAAAAGAATAAAAGTTATAATCAGGGGGTCCTTTGCACAGATGTAAGGTTCTTTTATAGACTTATTTTTAATTTTCTTTAAATTAATGATTATATGCTGGCCCATTGCCTACAAAATCAGATGTTCTCAGATAGGAGATAATTTCAACTTGATTAAAAAGACAAAAAGTAATAATTGAATTGAATTATGTCTTTTCCACATGAAAGAGTCCATAGTAATATGTATTAAAAACTACAAACAGTGAGTTTTGAACAATATTTACTATTACTTTATGGTTGCTCAAAACGTGTCCCACATATTCGTCACCACCGTGAGATATTTATAAAAAGCAATAAAATCAGGCAACTACAAGTTCAACTACATTCCTGAGGACCCCATTTTCAAACCTTCAACTTTTTCTCTTAAACTTGTTCATATTTTTGGACACTGCTACTCTCACAACCATAACATGTCAACGCCATCTCTTTTGTAAAAAAAAAAAATAAATAAGATTAGATTATGACATAAATGTAGACTTTTTAAGAAGAGGTCTGAAGTAGCTAGCAACAGAGAGGAAACAAAATGGCTAATGTGAACAACTCATGTATATCATGTGAAAGAGTAGGTTTTTGTCACCACCCCCTCTAACCCTAGGGGATGAAGTGTGCCTTCCCTCTCGCTCTCTCTCTAAATTCACTATTATGCCATGTTCATTTGTGCAATGTTTGCTGGGGTTGGTCGGAACACATGCGCAAGTAGACAGGAGATGGCAGGGGAAACTCAGCTTGAGTAATTTATTATATACACTATAATACACTATATACACACGGAGCAGAGGTACAAAAACGGCATGCAAAAAGAGTACTCTTTTTGCAGGGGTCAAGCGTTTAACAAAACAGAGTCAGAAGGGGCAATCCAAAAGAGTAGTCAAACAACACAAAACTGAGTCAACCACGGATAATCAAACCACAGACTACACAAAGGAAAGCCTATAATGCTTCGCGAAGCCGAAGCGTAAATGCAGTCTTTTAATACCCGGCACAATCAGTCCATGAATGAGAGCCACCTGCTCCCCGCTGATTGGCCTACTGGCTGGGAGCAGGCGCTCGTGGGAACTGTAGTCCGTGTAGTTCGGGTGTTCCCCGTTCAAATGCGGAAGCGCATGCATCCGCAGCGGAGATGAAGTGCCCGCTGCGCGCGTGGCCGAGATTTCTCCTCACGCTGAACAAGGAGCAGGGTATTACAATTTGGCTTACGTCATTTGGGATGCATATAGTGCACCTACTACCTACCTACAAAGCACATAGTATACAATAACCCTTGTAGGTTATGCATTTTCAATGAATAAAGCCAAATTAAAATGGCATGACAACATTTAACCAAATCCAACACTCACAACATTCCCACCAATTTTATAGTCATTACACTCAACTTTGACTTTATCTATTTTAGACAGTTATGACAAGGCAGCAGCTATCAGTGGAGGAGAGAAGAAGAAGAAACAGGAAATATCAAAGGAAGCGGAGAGAGAAAATACACAGTGAGGCAGAGTTAAAGGAGGAAAACCTCAGAATGGAAAGGCAAAGATGGAAGAAGAGTGTGGAGGAAGGGAAGATAAAAAATATCAATGACTTGAATGAAAGGGAAAAGAGAAGTCAGAGAAAGGCTTGGAAACCTAGACAACAAGTATCAAGAGAACGTAAAAGAAAGGGCTCAGATCACCCAGAAACTCCCCCATACATTCCAGTGGATCAGGCCATATATGAGCTAGCTCGATGTAGGCAGGCTATAGCAGGAGAAAGGGAAAGAAAGAAAACAAAGCAAGATACTCTAGAGAGATGAAAGCTATGAGAAATAAACTTCCAGAGGTAACAAAGGATAGGAACAAAATGGAAAAGGAGGATGATGGTCCTATACCAATGCAAAAGAGAAAAAGTCCTTTGGCAATGTTGATGGAAGAAATGGAACTGGAGGAAAGTAAGCAGGAGGAAATGGAATGGGAGGAAAGTGAGCAAGAGCCAATGGAGCAAGAACCACTGACCAAGAGTGGTCCTGACAGGACTGTGACAAATCTATCTGCTGTTGTAGTTCATTGCAGAGATTGGCTTGCGGTCATTTATGACCAGAACTGGTGGTTAACAAAGGCTGTCACTGTGGAAGCTCATCATCAAAATGTGAAAGTGGAATTTTTCCATCCTCATGGGCCCAACACACGATTCTATCCAAAAGGAGGTGGAAAGGATATGTGCTTCATACCATTTGACCATATTCTGGTCAACCTTGTGGAACCGTCATCACCAGGTCATGCAAGCAGGACGAGGGAGATATACAACCTGCCTGCTGAAGTCATGGACTTCATAGAGGAGAAACATATACACCATATACTTCTTGATAAAGCTAAATGAGTGGTGGAGTGATGTAAAACAGTCAGGGAATACTCACAAGAGTTCACATATGAATTATTATTATTTTTGTGCCAGATGTGTTTTGTGGTATTTATACAGAATGCTTTCTGTATTTTGAAACATGTCAGTTTATCGAAAAGAGCCTGTAAGACGCAGTTATTCATTTATCTGTTCTTCACGTCCAATATACAATTTATAGTCTAGTTTACAGAAGAATATGATCTATATTATTTTATTTGTGGGATGCAATACATGACATTTAAATATGAGGTCAGTGATGAATTCTATCTTATTGCTACTGGTAATGATTTCTTTTTTTACTTATGATGATTATTAAAGGGTACTTTTATTAATGATTGCCTATTACTAATTTAACTTATATGTTTCTTATTGAATGTTTGCCACAGTGGAAATAACAATTGTTATTTGTTATCTGTTCACATCCAATATACAGTTTACAGTCCAGTTTACAGAAGAATATTATGCATTATTTTATGAGTAGGGGGCACTAGATGACAGTTTAAGATGATGTCATTGATGCATTGTACATTATTCCTACTGGTAATGACTTTATTTTTTACTATGTATGATTTGATATTTGACCATATGGGGATGGAATGCTTTTAAAAATTATATTGCTTAATTGTACCTTAGGCCTATATTCCTTGGGAAATGTTATCATACTGCTCAGTATATTATTTTTTGGACCAAATAGTTAAAGAAATTTGTTAAGCAAGAAGCCATTGACTTGAGTGGTATAAATTTTGGAATTGTATGTTATGAGGCCACTGTCACCACTGTCAGATTAGTGTCACCACCGTCAGAGGGAGTTGTATTTGTTTTAAATGAATATGCTTACAATGTTTCTTCAGTGCTGTTGAGTTATTAAAGTACTAGTCTATTTCAATACAAAAATATGTTTGTTAAATAAAAAAACATTACTTTTTCTATTTAGGCTTAAAGTAAACATTGTATGATGTTAGATCTTTTAAAGGAGTATGCTTACAACAGTATAAAAAATGAACAAAAGTGAATATTCAACATTTAACAGCATATATGTGTACTAAGGATGCCAGATAATGATTTAAAAACTCTAAATACATATTAGACCAAATAAATAAAAATTGTTTGCCTTTTATTGTGTCTGACGGTGTTGACAGAACCAGTTTTATCCAAATTCCCAAGAATCAGTGAGCTGTGCCATGAACATATTTAGTATTTTATGGGTGATAGGAATTGAACAACAAACAAACATAAAAAAATAGTGTTACAGAATATTTGTAAATCTGGTGGAAAATCTTATAAATAATTGAGGCTTCTTATATGGCCTTTTGGGTTCAATTACCAAAAAAATTTGACAAGTATCTTTAAATGTTTGTTTGACTCATTCAGTAATTATGGGTGTAATATTTAACTTCACTTTTCAATCATTGTGACATTGTTCATCATGTATATGGTCTATGCTACAAACCCCCATGCAGACACACACACAGCTAAAAACAAATGACTGGTAGTACTAAGGAGTGCTACAGACACTAGTTTTATAAGTTGAAAGTGTGGCAAAAAACAAACAAATATATTGGATTATAAAGTTGCAGATTGGTCATCATGTGACTAAACAGAGTAATTACTATTAATATGTAGCAGATATACTGTAATTAAAAAAATAACACTGCACAGTATTGGCATGTTGATGGCTTTAGCTGTCTCTGCAACTTGCAACAACAACACCTATATACCTCACTCATGGTCATGTTCACAGTCACTGGACTTCTAACCATACACACCTGCTCACAATTGCACCACCTAGCAAAGGAATTGCAAACATTCCTGCACAGTTCAGGAACACTTCTACACATAAATGTCTGGAAGCTAATGGCTACCACTTTGAGCACCTCTTGTAATTGTAGAGGCCAGAGGTAACTTGTATTAATCTATTGTATTGTATTAAAATATTGTACAAATTATATTTTTTTCCTGAAGTGTGTAAACATTTTTTGGATGACTCTGCATGTATGTATATATATACATACATACATACATACATACATATATAATATTTTATATATATACATTAGA
>JAQQZR010000019.1:7784659-7796075 GCA_030068235.1 Notoglanidium macrostoma
TCTCTCTCTCTCTGTGTGTGTGTGTGTGTGTGTGTGTGTGTGTGTGTGTGTGCGCGCACGTGTGTGTATGTATATATACACACACAGCGGGGTCCAAAAGTCTGAGACCACTTGTAAAAATGCTTCTATTTGGCTTTATTTAATACAATGATTTTTATTATAAATTATATTATTGACAACAACATGAATTAATCTTTCAAATATCTACATGAATTTCAGGGTTTCTTGTTATAATTTTATTTTGCTTTAAGAACAGTGTGCATTCAAGCTGGCATCCATGTTTATGCAAAACCTTATGATCCATTTTCGATTAAATACAGCAGATTTGTCTGAACACATGCTTCAATAGAAGAGATTAGTTGTGTGGCAAATCTGATATTTTGTAGAAATCTGTTAACATGGTCAATACCACAAACTTGCTTAATATTAAGTGGGGATCTAGAAATAGTACAGAAACTTGAATATATAATATTCAAGATATTGAACATTTACTTTCTTTTAAATATTTAGAAATTCTAAACCCTTCTGTTTATTTCCAATTTTAAAAGAAAAACAAAAAAGTGGTATCAGATATTTGGACTCTACTGTATATTCTGTCAACTATATATTCTGTTTACTGCCAATGTAAATTGTTTCTCATATTAGTATTTGTGTCATTTTAAATGATGTCTGTTAAACAGATCTATTTTATAATAATAATAAAAAAATCACACATCTAAATGGAAACACATTCTACATATACTTTGGAGACATTTTCTCAGAGTATCAAAGTCTCTTAGTCTGGGGTTTCAGAAAGATGTCCTTGCCCTCATCCGTAAAGCTGCATTCATCACTACCTGTAATTATAATGTATGTGTTTCTGTGTGCATGAGCATATCTGTGAGGATGAGGTGGTTAACAGCAGTCCATTGTCGTGCTAATACATGTTTGAATAGCCCGCTTAGCCCATCCAAACCAATACAATGATAAGTGTGGTGAAAGTTTTTCTTCTTCCCCAGTGTCTCTGTGATTGATCCTAGATGGAGATTATAGAAGTGCTCTAGGGTGTTTTCTTTCTTTTTTTTAGTTTGATATTTGGCGGTGAGGCAGTGTTGAATAGTTTTTGTGCTAAGGCATATGTGATTTGTTATGATGGCTCTGTAGCAGGGACACAAAGTGAACACTGCTCATTTGTGCATGAGGCATTGGACCAGAAACACTGGTTCTGTTTTTATTATTATGGTGTGTTTTCAGTCTTTTCATTCATGTCACCCCAGGAGGATAAGAAAAATGAAAACTGAAATATCCTTTCCCTTTAAAAATTTACTTTTGCTAAGTGATTTGATAATTAGCACTTGATTGAAAGCCTTGAATAGTGTAATATGTAACCTTGTCATACTGCTGATGAATTTGAGTGAAGTATCTATATTTAGAGTTTTAACATTGATATTTTAATGTCTAATGAAAATGATATAAAGCATGTAAAATAAGTGAACAAGGTGAGAAGCAGGAGCTATGAAAAAGTGATATATGGTTCTGGAAAAAAGAGAGGAAGGGAGGTTGTCAGCCTTGCCTACATATTTGTGTGTGTATTGTGTTGACACCAAGTTGGGCTGTTGTGTTAAAGTAGAGACATGTCAAAAGTGTCTGTCCATATTTATGTCTCCGAGGAGGTAACAAAGGGGTGTGTCTCCATGCAGGGTCTCTTTCTCATTCCCTCTGTCTGTCTCACTGCTTCCCCCTCTCACACTGACTAATCCCCAGGCTGAGTCAACCCTTCAGGGCATGCTTCTGATCTGCCTCTCCATCAGGACAACCCCCTTTTCTCTCCTTTTCTTTCTCTATTTCCCTTTCCTTCTTCTTTATCTCCTTTCTCTTTCCCTTTTCTCTTTTCATCCATCCATTTTTATTCTCATTCATGTGTTGTTTCTCTCTGATGGTCTCTTATCCTTCCCGCAGTAAGCTCTTGTTCACCTGTTGTGGTCTGTTAACCCTAAAGGCCCACGTATACTTCAGTGAATGTAACCTCATGGAAAAGGAATGCAGATTTTCCCATGGGTGTCCCCAACTTTTACTCGTTTTTTGCTGAGCATGCAAATCTCCAAATGTATGCACATTGTGACTTTAATACCTGCCTCACCTTCTTTTGCCTAGGAGTGGCAAAGAACATGGTCTGAAACAATCCACTGAATAAGATAAAACTAAGAACACAAAAGGCATGTGTGGCAATTTGCAACTCGAGAGAAGAAGAGCTTCTTCAATGTTTAATGTTGATGTTGGAAGAAGAAGCATGAGCCAAGTGGAAGAAAAACATTCTAGCATTTTTAAACATTCTTCATCTGTATTTTGCACTGTGACTACTCTCACCTACTGGACAGCATATTCCTGCATACTCAGTTTTGCACATAAAAAGTCAACACTCACAGTAAACACGGACACAATATCTGGGTGCTATGTGGACTGTCCTCACGGACTGTGCGCATATTGAATGTTTTTTCCCACTTCCTTTATTACATGGCTTCTATCTTTACAATTATTGCAATAACTAAACCACACATTTGCTCACAGTGTTAAAACACACAAAAAACTGAAGTAGAAGAAGTGATCTTACATCTTTTGTGCATATTATTTCTGACAGATAAAAAGTTCCTTTGCATTTAGTTGTAGGGGTTAAAATAGGTAATGGGTGTTGTGAGAATCAGAAAAATACATAATTAGTTCCTTCCAAGGGTGTAGTGTGAAGCTTGGAGTGAGCATGTTTAGTGTAGATCTGTGTAAAATAGTTTGAATGAATTTAAAGTTTAAAGTTATTAGTCTGTGCTTCTGTGCTACTGTTCTTACAGGTAAATGTGAAAGGGTTAAAAAAAAAAAAACAGGGTATGTCAGAGAGACTGAGAGAATCATGCTTAATGCTAATGTTTGCTTTTCCCAAGTAGGTGATTACCAGTAGATCAGCTGGCATGTCACTGAGACTCTTGAGAGGTTATAAAAAGTTTTAACTCCTACTGTGAAGCACAACAGAGATTGTGCAGCCTTGTTTGGTGTGACAGAGAGCAGCATGTGTGTGTGCATGGCGTGTTACTGTAGATCTTTTAAATCAGTCTTTTCTTCTACATCCTAATCAATGTTTGTATAATACACATGCTTTCCAGTGTTAGAACCAGGCATAACAGACCATTAAAAACAATTAAGAAAGTAAACTTAATTAGAAAACCTAGTTTGGATGGAGGGAAGACATTAGAAATCGCGCTAAAAGGTAAATCTCCCTGTCACTAGGCTAATGAATAAAGATGGTGCTATGACAGCAGAGACAAAAGCAGCTGCTTTTCATAGTTTCATTTGTCATGTCTCTCATTCATAAGTTCTGTTAGCCAACCACATGATTAAAACAATTGAAAAAGTCCAGACAGGTACATAAGATATGATTTAAAATAAATTCAGGATAAGACTGGTGTAATAAACTTGCATGACAGTCCACTTGTGATCCAGTGACCCAGGATGCATGTTAATGCCAGGTGTGAAAAAGACCTGAGTCTAAGTTAAAATATAATAGCTTAACTTTTGAACAGGTGTGAGGAATGGGAATGAGGTGTGCTGTTAATGGAATATTGATTCTATAAGTTCAAAGGTCAACACGCATCAAAACAACAGGAGACAGGAAAACATTTTGTTACAAATCCCAAATTCTTAACTCTGCTTCTCTTTCCTGCTTGTGCATGTGTTTAGCCATTTCTTAATATCTAAGTGGTTTCCTACTGTTTCTGCCCCAAACCACTTCAGAAGAAAACGTCAAAAAGTCTTTATTAACCCCCTCTGTAAGATAAATATCAGCCCTCCATATAAAAACAAAACAAGTGAATGAGAGTGTGGCAGGCAGGGTGTTAACTCCATGAGCAAATTTTCAGATGAACCCAAAGACTCGTCTTTTGTCAACAGAGCATCTGAAGAGTAATCACTTTTTCTCATGCAAAGTCTTTTAAGAGCCTCACCATGGATGGGGTGAGAGAGGGAGGAGGGAAAATGTGGGGAGAGCAGAGGTGCTGTGTTTTAACAATACTCCACAGGGAGCATTGAAGACTAGAGCTAATGGCGGACTCCCTTCTCCTTTACAATGCCCAACAGGGGGTGTAGAGAAGGGTTGGAGTGGAATAGTTTTATAGACTAGATGGTTTCTTGAAAGAGAGAGAGAGATGCAGGATGTGAAAGAGAAAATAATAATTTATACACTTAAGGAGTACAGGGGGCAATGAATGTGCATGAGAAGAGTAAATTCTTCTCCTTGGTTTGTTAAGAATCTTTGCTGCACACAGGAAATAGGGCTTTATTAACCCTTTATTTGGCAAAGAACCAAGTAAACCATTGCCCTATAAAGGGTTAATTAAGACAAAGTTGGTGTTTACAGAATAAATCAATGTTCAGACAGAACTGCACACATGTAGCCTCTTTAGTTTGAAGTTTGTAGTGTGGAGTTGGTTTGGGTCCCACAATAGGCTCCACTTATCAGAAAAGATGGAACGCTTTTCCCCATCATCCTGCAGTTTTGTCTACACTTTCTTTTTCTATGAAGAGGTAGAACATTAGTCACTGCAACCAGGGTAGCTGGAGATTAGGGCACACTGAGAAAGAGAGCTTCTCAATGAGTTTTATGTGGCGTGGATAAGTTACAGGGTAAAACAAGCTCTATTGTTTTGAACGAGATCTTAATTCTTAAAGCCCATTTTTTATAGGAAATAGAGAGAAGCAGCAAAGAGGTTAGTGCGAGTTTCTTAAGGATGAGTTTCAAACACAGACATAATGTAGAAAATGGTAGTGGAGATTGAAAAGGGGAGGAAAATATAAGGAGATAAGGTGAGAAGAGAGGAAAGGAAAAGTGTCAAGAGAGTCTGGAATGTAGAGGAAAAAAAGGACAAGAGTTGAGGGGGAGAGAGAAAGATGAATGTAGTGTTTTTGCTCTCCTTTAGTGCCCAGTGTGTAAGTTTCTGTCTATATTCCCAAAGATTCTTTCAAAAAGAGATTCACAAGAAACATTTAAGCACATTCCACCTCCATGCTTCTTGAGTGTATGTGTGTATGTCCTGTTTGTTGCACTATAACTGTGACTTAGTTACATTTATTGGAGGAAACTGGTTATGTGTGCATTGTGTGCATGCTGAAATGTATGCATGTGTGATATGCATGTTTAAGAACACCAAGATGAGTTTGTATGCTCGCTACCATCTTATATTATAAACTGTGTTGGAAAGAAAAGAGTTCAAGGGAAATAAACTTGCAAAGTCTGCTTGTGAGTCTACAGAGTTCATTGGAACTGATAGCTGAAAAGAAATTCTTGTTGGTGGCATGCACAGAGCCTCAGATGTGAAGAAAGGGAGGTAGGCTCTCATATAAAGAAACCTCCTTAGCTTTTAGAATTATTTATAATGTTTGGCTTTTGTGGAGCACTCTAAGCACTTGTCTCCTTCTATTAGACAGAAGAATGCAGCCTAGGCTTCCACACTTCATCCTTCCAAATCCCTCTACACCACACGACTGGCTTCCTTGAAAATTAGTGTGTTAAGGAGAGACTGCTGTCTGGCTTGAATTTTTGGAGACTTATTGGCAGCTCCAGAGCTACATTCCTTTTATTGGTTTTACTGCAGTTACTGATTAATTCATAGTATTTACTAATTGCTGAATGATAATCTAAACATTTAAAGGTTATTTCAAGTAAAGTACAAAAAGACAACCTAGATAAGTTAAGTCATTAAAAAAACTGACTGTATATATATTAATTGAGGGGTTTTCCTTGGTTTCGGTGGCTTACAGCAGTAAAATCATTAAAATAGGTACCTAGTATTTGCTACATACTCCTTATACTGACTCACATCTAGTTCTGTGCTTGTCTCTAAGTGTAATGTTATTGATCCTTAAATGCCCTGGATATTTAGGCTAGTAGGGCAGACATTAGGACAGTTTTAAATAGAGTTTAGGAAACCATTATTAAGGATTTACAACTTTAAAGATAAAATATAAAAACATAAACAAAATAATAATAATAATAATAAAAATAATAATAAATTTTTTCCATTAATTCAAGATTGGGTCTATTTTGCAATTCAGCCAGAGTAGGAAGGTTAGAAGTGAAGAGGTTAAACAAATCATGCTTTATGCAGTCAGGCAGTGCTGTCAAGAGATTCAGTAGGCCTTAGTTACTTGATTTGCTTGACTCATGGCTGGATCGAATTCGCCAGTGAGGTCTATCCTCTGTATAGAAGGTGCTACAATTAGTAGTACACAAAGTCAAATAGACTTAGTGTCAGTATGTTAAATATTTAGTCAAGTTGATTTATTGGTGTGATATATAAAAACAATAGTGCTGTGAACAGGAGTATGTCAAGTACATGCTGGTATTTAAAAAGAATAGAATTTAGAATAGAGAAATCTCAATCTCTAAAAATTTAGAATCTCTCAAATGCTGTTACCATGCATTCCTCCTCACTCTGAGTGCTATTCCATAGCACAACTTGTGGACTTGATGCTGCCAAGCAACATTTCCAGGTTCCACGTGCCTCAGTTTTCCAGGATTCCTCATGGCATGTATACTTCGGGGTTCCACATCGCATGGCGGATTCAAGACTCTTTGCCTTTTGCAAACCATAATGTGCTCTGGTTCATTTCCCCATTTAGACACTCTAAACACTCTTTCTTTGTGAGGCATTAGGCTTTACAACTGTCAGAATCCCTTTCCATCCATTGTACTGTATATGCCAGTTATTTCCAAGAGTTTCCTGTTAAAATGTATTCTAGTTTCCCTTAGCATTTAGAATGTGGTTGAGATTTATGCTTTCCCAGCTCACAAAACCAGCATGTGAGTGGGCTGAGCATCTCTGCTGCCAGCAACAGCCCTTTTTATATAACCCCAAGCAGTTCAGTTCTGAAGTCCGCACAGACATTTTAGAGTAAGACAGGGTGGCCTGCACTTCAGAGGCCAACTGGGCAGCCTGAACTCCAAAACTCCCTCTAGAGGCCTAGATTCCAGTCCTCCCTCCAAAGGTGGGCTGGGTGGGCTTTACCCAAGAATTCCCTTTAGAGACTGACAGGGTGGCCTTCACTCCAGAGCTTTCTGCCTCCTGGATTTGCTGATGCTGAGTGTCCTCCACCTCCTAGTTTTGCTGATGTCATGCTTGCTCTGACTCCTGGCTTTGAAGACGATGTTAATGCTCCATTCTCTGACTTCAAGAATGATGTCATTGCTCCACCTCCTACCCTACCTCTGGGCTACAAGGATGACCTTGTCCCTCCACTTACTGGCTTTGGGGATAATTTTTTTGCACTGCCTCCTGGCTTTGAGGAAGTGATTGCCCTGTTCCATCTGTTGTATTCTGTGATGCTGTATTCTGCATTCTCCTGTTTGAACTCTTGCCTGAACCCATGTCCAGACCCAGGTGGGTACCCTGTGCCTTGCCTGATTTAGTGCCTATCCCTGAGTCCATACCTATGTCTATGCCTGAATCCATGTCTGAACCCTTGCCCATGCCTGAGTCCATGCCCAGGCCTATGTTTGAGTCCATTCCTGAGATTACACATATGCCTGATTACATGCCCATGCTCTAGCAATCAGGGATAGGTGTAAGTAAAGTGTAAGTATCCATGCCACTGCCTAAACGTGAATCCATACCAGCATATAAGCTTGAGTCCATGTCCATGTCAGGCATGGAAGGTTTTCCAGCATTCCCCATAGCATTTACACTTCCGAGTTCCACATGTGGCGGATTCAAGGCTCCAGATGCTCTTTGCAAATACACATTGTATTTGAACCTTTTCTTATTATTAGGGGCCAGGCAGAGAAGCTGAGTAGGAATTCATTGTGTTTCTACAATTTGTAAAATGTTTGGCACTCTGATTGGAGACAGCCTCTTGATTTTTTTCACCAAGTTTCAATTTGAACCTTGAGCACTGTAGCGCCACCAACCGGTAGTATTAGTAGGTGTGTTTTTGCAATTTCTGCCATATTGGATTTTCTTCCATATTGAATTTTATGAAAAAGTTTCCAAAAATTTCACAGGCCACAGATTTTGTACAATTACAATTAAAACAAAATACTATTTTGTATAGGTGATCTTCAAGCAAAGCCTCACAAAAGTTATCATATGCATTTTTGATTTTTGTTAGATTGTCATAACAGTTCACTATGCAACATTTTAGGTTCTAAGCATATGTAAAAGCTGTTTTAGATATGAAAAAGCTGCTTGTTAAATGTTGGGTGGTTAGAGATATGTAAAATCTGAGTTTAAGTTTGTGGAAAATGAGCTGGAAAGAGTGAGTGCACAGAGAGTACACTGGTAAGTGTTTGGGTTAATTAGTGATATGATTAATGACACAGAGGGTTGATGTGGGAGCAGCGGCAAAGTGATTTGTCTTCGGATCAATGCAAACAGGCTAAATAAGCTGTGTAAACTTATTACCCATCTCTGTATTTACATACATGAATCTGTGTGCTGTCCATTCTTATTCACATGCTGAGGCAAAGCATTGGAAGTTGGTATGTGTGATTGGATTAATGCGTTAATGAGTGGGAGACAGTGTCTATGGCTTTCTAATTACATTCTGTTGATATGTTGTGGGATGAACTTTGCGAATGTGTGTTTTTTTGTTAGAAGCTACACATCTTTATTCTGCAGTGGTAAAAATAGTATAAAGTATAAAATAAACAAGAAATGTTTTGGCCCTTCAAGTGTAGATTTGTAAATGTGTATTAAAATTGGGCTGTCAACACCAGTTCTTGGTAAACCAACTTCATTCTGGATCAGTTGCAGAGGCTGAATGATGCTCAGAGGCACACCAGCAGGAGCAAGTTAAAAAAAAAAGCTGGACTGAAAAAGCACCTGGGTGACCTGTGTGGATAGACATGGACAAATCCTTCAGATATTGTAAAGGAGAAATCAACATGAGCAGGTCAGATTAGAAATGTGACAGGAAAAGGACAGTTGATTGTCCATGGTAACCTCAAGGTTGTGTGCAGTTCCTGAAGGTCAGATCAGAGAGTTGTCCAAGGAGATCGCAAGATAGTGAAATGTGGATAAATCATTTGGTATGATCAACAGTTCAGTTTTGCCTGAATTAACATTCAGCAGATGAGTTATCTGAGACACATCAGCCAGACATGCTGAGATCTGAGCTGAAACATGAGTGTCTGAATGAGGAGAGGAGAGTATGAGTTAAGTGTCATCTGCATAGCAGTGGTATGAAAACCCATGTGAGAATATGACCTCACCAAAAGATTGGATATAGAGGGATAACAGAAGAGGTCCAAGTTCTGAGCCTTTTGGGACACTGGTGGAAAGTCTGTGTGGAACAGATATGGATACCCCACATTACCTGGTATAACCGACTTTCCAGGTAGGAAGCAAACCATTGCAATTCTGTGCCACAAATTTTAAGACTCATGAGGATGGACAAGACAACTCTTGTGGTTTACTGTATGAAACGCTGCTGAAAAGTTGAGGAGGATGAGGACTATTAATAGTTTGGCTGAACTAGCATGTGGCCAAAAAGGGCAGTCCTTGTGGACTATGCCTATTTGAAGCCAGACTGGTTAGGATATTCAGGGTTGTTCTGTGATAGAGAGACGGGTTATTGTAGACAGTGCATTCAAGGATTTTGGAAATAAAAGAGAGAAGTTGGGGATTACACTTTGCTCTCTAGAATGCAGTTGGTACATGACCAGATGTTATGGAGCCATTTATAGTAGTAATGAAAGGAGGAGGTCCTGTGAGATGGTCTGGAGCATTGTGGAAGGGATTGGATCCAGTGAGCAAGTGGTAAGATTGCAGGACAAGATGACTGACAACATTTATTCTGTTGCTAGATTAGAAAAATGTACCAGAGAAAAAGAAAAGGATAATTTTGAGTTTCTAGTGTAGAAGTTGGGGTTAGAGTGAATGTCAGGCAGGTTTTTTGTCAAGAGGTTTTATCTCATCATAAAAGTCTTCATTCAGTGAGGATGGAGCTGGTAGGTTAGGTAGTGAAGAAAAGATGTTCTGGAGCTTGCAACAATCTAGTTCAGAAATTCCCAGCTTTTCCTTGTATAAAGCAGAAGTAGTAGAAGTCACTTCAGACGTTTTACAGGATACTGTGGTAAGACAAAACATCAGTGTTAAAGTTGTGATTTCTTCCATTAGCATCTATGTGCTGATCTGCAAGTGTAATTTTGATGATTGCCAAATTACTGAAAAAAACATGGTTCAAATAGCTGTTTCTCAGGAACCAAAAGTCCAATCAAGTTGAATTTTTTGTGCTGAATCTATCTGCTAATCTGTGATTGGATTTTTAATTATCAAATAATTACATCAAAAACTGGTCACTTTCAGCCAATCAAATTTAAACAAACATTTTTAACAGCTAACATTAAGCTATCATCACAGAACTTGTTCACATATATTCATGTATCGTCTCTTTATGGTTTTGTAAATCTTGGCAAGAACTAGCCACTGGGGATGCTAACTGCAAGGAGTGCTTGGGCACTACAGATTTGCATGCGGTTGTATTTACTTCAGAATTATTACTTTTCAGACTTGTAAAACTACATTGTACTGTGATTAACCATTTTATAAGATTGTTATAAATGATTGAACCATAAAGAACTGATAATAGACTAAACTAAAAAAAAGTCAAGAAAACAAGCATTTTCACCATTCAGGTTTATGGAGAGTACAGGAATGTGTACTAATATTACCTGCCATGTGGTCAGGAACTGCTTGCCACCAGTGACAATTGTAAAAAGTGGCTGGATAAATGTAAAGGATTGTACAGTATTGTGCAGTAAAACATAACACAATATAGTTTTTTACAAATCAGTTTTCATGTATATATATTGCCAAAATTTGGTGATCTGCTGTTTTCTAATTGTAGTCACTTTCTAATTATCATCACCATTAACATTATTTATAAAGTGCTAAATTTTTGATTGTAGACCTGTTTCATCTTTACAGGCTGTAATAGTTTTAAAAAATCATCTAATAACTTTCATGAAGATTCATCTGATATTAATCAAAGGTTTTTGATTAATATCAAATTGATTAATATCCAATATGGTGGCAACAAAAATTTTGTTCACATATGTTGTCATGTGACATCCTTAAGATTTCATGATACATAACCACTTTTATAAGGCCAACACATCAAAAGATATTAGGAAAACATGTTGCACTACAGTACTCAAGGTGCAAACATGAAACTTGGAGAAAAGAATTAGGTAACTGCCAACAATCAGTGTGCCAAACATTTTACCATACTGGTTTATTGTCTGCCATAGACACCCTAGCCAGAAGAAGAAGAAAAATAAAAAGATCGGCTTTGCTGCTTGTCCCCCAAGATCTAATAGAAGCAAAAAAGTATTTAGTCAGCCACCAATTGTGCAAGTTCTCCCACTTAAAAAGATGAGAGAGGCCTGTAATTTTCA
>JAQQZR010000019.1:7815772-7827820 GCA_030068235.1 Notoglanidium macrostoma
AAGGTAGAGAATTTTTTTTGTGATGATAGAGAGAAATGGTTCCCCTCCAGACCACCAGAGGACAACCTGATTCAATATTTGAATCTCTTCTTCTGTATTATGACTCACTTTTTTTTGTTCTACATGCCTTTTATGTGTTTTCTCATGGTTAGCATCCTACAACAACTTTACCTTTTTTCCATTTGTTGCTGAGTATTGCAATTGTGTTTCCCTAAATAATGTGACTCTGTTAAGATTGGCTTACCTTTGTTTTGTGTTAAAATAAAAGTGTGTCTACATATGGATCCAACTCCTGGGGAAATTGTGCTAGAACCCCTTAAATGCTGTATGATATTTTACAGTGTATGAAAAAACATTGGTTCCCCATTACATAACACTGTATACTATCCAATCTCAAACTAGACAGTTCAGCTTTCTGAGTCATTGTGAAAATATCAGTGTGGCTGTGTGGTAGCTGCAAGTAAGATTACTTTTTATGGTTGGTTGCAATTTATTTATTCTTTCACATAATTTATGCTTTTATTTTTAGTTAGAAAAGAGACCAGAAAAAAAGTTTCTCTCTTTCTGTCCAAAGCAGTAGATGGCTCACAGAGAACAAGTGAGAACAGTTTAATTGAACATGTTATATCAAGGGTTGAAAGAAACTTATATCCTGCAGAGCAAGAGCAATAAATTGTTCAGTAAGAATCCATGAGCTATTTATTTATTAATAGGCAAATCCAAATTCAGGAAAGTCCAGGTCAATATAAAAAATATTCTAATACTGAGACAAATCCAGGACATAATCCAAAATGTAGTCAAAGCCCAGGGAAAGGTCAAAATACCAGAAATCAGAATGAACATCAAAGTCACAGGGCTAGGCAAAGGCATAAATGTGGCAAGGAATGATAACATTGTACATGTTACAAGGATGACTGGAAAACTGCAAGGCTTCACAACTACTGAAAAGTCCATGTCCTTTTTATAGTGTTTAATCTGGAAGTGCATGGGATAAGCGAAGAATTCAGGCGAGGACATCCTCTGGTGTTCTGGAAGAGAAATGTCCAGGCTACCTGTTACAATTATTAACCTAGGATCTTTCAAAATGATTGTGACCAGGTGAGCCATTAGGCTTCAACAAATGAGCAAATTCTGTGCTAATTGAGGGTTAACTAGTTGGTCTGTGCCTCAACATGCCTGCGAAGCTAGGTCTGATATTGTCATTTATCACAATGCTTTAGTGAAGAAATTTCATTATAATTATCTTTAGATATTTCCCAGACCTAATAGAAGCAAAAAAGAACCATAATGGAGGTGGGATGGGAGACAGGATAAAAAAATTTGAGGATAAAATTGCTTAATACTTGTGAAATTATCTTGCTACATGAACAGATAATTTTACTTGACAAGACATCTTGGAATTAGTTGGTTCCTGTCTAGAAATAGGTTTAATAATCTCATATTTGGTGTCTTGTAATCTTTTAATACAATATTCAAATTATATTAACTTAGATGTCATTTTTTGCACTGTATACATGTGATTGAGCTTATGTGGTGAGATGCTGAATGCATAAGGATTGCAGTAATAGATTTTAAAGCCATTGCCATATAGACAAATTGAGAACAGAAGAAATTTCACTTTAGGTGGGAGGTAATGAATTCCAAAAAGGATCAGGAACAATACAGACAAGATGGCCTTTTGATAGGTGCAAAGGTCAGAAGTGGAAGCTGATGCCTTGATGCTATTGCCTACTTTATATAAGTATAATTAGTATTGTTAATATTAATTTATTGTTCACTTGTAGTTAATATATTTTAAATTTGGCCTTTAGGTTTAATTCATTTGTAGATGATACAACAGTATGCATTATTTGCATTCAGCCTTGGTCACTGTGTTGACCTTGCAATAAGCTGTTGTGTTCATATTCAAATGTGAATATATTTAAGATCAATTAAGGGGGCATGAAACAGTTATAGTGTTTTAGTATTTTTTTTTACTAAAAAATAGGTTTGATTAAAAAAAATATGTGGATGTATGATGATTGGACAGTATTACATATTTGCTGGAATTTCAGCTCATATAGTAAATCTAGTTTTGTGCATTTTGTCTTAAAAATAAAAGACATTTTAGTTCACCATTAAATTTTTGTTGATTTTTGTTGAACACAAAATTTACTGACATTATAATCTAATTGTAAAAATTGGGTGATTTTTAAATATTAAACTGTATTAAAATAGAAGGCCATTTTTTTTTTAAAGGCTATTTTAATATTCCTGCCATGATCCTATGCATCACCATAGCAATTTTCAGAAAACAAAACTAGGTTTTGTTTTTCCTTTTCCTTTTCCTATTGCTGTCTTGATGTAGTCAGGTGATCATTTACATACACCAGCAAAATTTCAAGCAAATGCTCAGCACATACTCCCGGTGGACTAACTATGCGGTAATTAGCTTGGCAGACCTGAAATCTCACTCAAATATAAATGCCAGGAATTCACTTCATACAGCCACATTTCTCTGCTATTGATAAAGAGCTTAGTGGCAAACAAATTAATGAATCTGGCCTGACTAAAAGTGAGTATTTTGTGTTGGGGGTGGTCAGAAGCGATGGATAGAGCAAGAGAGAGTATGCGTAAATGGGTGGGAGGAGGGAGAATTGTAGAAGAGTAATCCCTTTCCGGCTAAATGGCTGATCCTTCTTATTCTTCAGATATCAAATGTCAGAAGTTAAATTAGCCTGCTAGCCTTTGATAGGAGTTAACATGTTTTTAAATAGGGAGAAGAGGAGGCACAAGGGAGCTACTGAGTTTCAGCCTGGGATGGCAGCCAGGTGCCTTTGAAGTGTTTAATTAGCCATCATTTTGTACTGGCAAATGGTTTTAATAGGCCACTCCTCAGTGTGTTCGATTTACTTGCATGTATACACCCTAGGACTAATGGAATGAATCTTCACATACATCAGTGAAGCTACAAAATGAAAATTTATGTTTTATTTTTACATTAATGTAAAGTTCAGATAACAAATTTACCACATTCCAGGCCATTTTTACCCATAAATAGTTTTAGAAAAATAAAACGGAAACGAGTATTAGTGGGTTGGCTGTGTTTTTCTGACCTTCTGGTGATTTTGCACTACTCAGAGCATCCTAGCTTTGGCTGTAGACAGTGCTGATTGAGGGATGAGACACTCTAACAGTCAACTTGCAAAAACTTGTAAAGTACATTTAAAACATGGCTGTCATGGATAGCATTAGGTTTAGGCCAAATAATTTTAAAACCAAACATTTCTCCAATTTCAGTAATAAAATGCAGTAGCATTACTGAAAGGAATTGATCTGTTTTTGGCACCAGAAAAATATATTGGATTAGTGTCAACTCTGAAATACATTAAGCACTAAAGAAAAGATCCAAAATGTAATCTGAAAGTAGTTAGCTATTTTGTTGAGTCAAAGTTCAGAGATGAAAAATATGCCCATATCTGCTGTACATTGCTTTAGGGGCCATAACTATATTCACATTTATATACCACAAAAAAGATTTCCCCCATTATGGTGCCTTATCTGAGTCAGTTCAATGGCTTCTAACACCAATCACATCCCATTATGCCCTCTGATCAAGGCCTTGGCCAAGTCCTCTAACAGGTTTTGATGGCAGTAGAGAAGTGATGGCAGAGAAAAGCCAAACTCTGAATAGGCCAAATCCACCATTGTCCACCATCGGAGAGGCACTTTCATACACAGGCTACACTCTTACACAATCATTCACTCTTGATGGAACATGCATGAGTTGTTGAGGTTGTTCTCAGAGAATGCTGTTCCTCAGTCAGAGGGATAGGAGGTGGGGGTTAGAAGGAGGAAGGATGGCAGATTTGCAGAGCTCTTAAGCCTTTTTACTGATGCTGATTTGAAGCGAATGGGAAGAGGAGAAAGAAGAGTTGCCTCGGCTTTCATATCCCCCAAACCCCCAGTTGGCTTCTGGGTAAGGAGTCAGGGAGGGTCCCATTGATGACATATTAGGACCATTGAAGGTTAAAAAAAAATACAGAGCTGGGGAGGGTGGTAATATTCTTAGAAAAAGTTATTCTTAGTTGTAAATTTATGAGAAAAACCTACCAGTGTTCCTTTGGTCCAGAACAGGTGGTGAGGATGAGTGTTTTCACCAAATGTAGATATTTAGTAGTGGTTACATCCCCATGAATGCATAACAGAAGCAAAACATGTTTATAGAATACTTTTGGCCTCATGATAATTACCCACCATGAAACATAATGTTTAAATAATGCCACACAACAAACTGTTTTGTTAAAGGCTTTCTTATTCACTCTGTGTAAATATGAGATAAAAGCAATTGGAAATAATTAACAAGTGAGTCCTAATCCTATGCCTTATTCCCTTCAATGTCTAAACCCTTCACCATAACAAACCTGGAGGGGTCAATAGTAGCAGCCATTTGGAGCACATTTGAATGTTTTATTGTTGAAGAAGAAATTCACTAAAAAGTGAAAATATCTGTCAGCAATTGTAATTAAGAGTTATTGTATACTCAGCCTGATACTAAACCACGAACTTCAGGGTAAGAAAAACACCAAAACTTATTTCTCATTGCACTACCTTTTAGCTGCTGTATTCACTTTGATTCTAAGTTACTTTTATTATATATCAAATATTAATTATTTCATACATGAATTTAAAATTCAAATTTTTTAAATTATAGGTGAACTTGCTGGTATCTTCACTATTTTTTAATTCAGTGTAAAACCAAAGGAAAAAATATTAGGAGTAAATTGATCACTGGTTGTTCCCTTCAAAAAGAACATTGTTGAAAAGCCTAATGATGTAAATGAAATGAAAGAAATAAATTTTCTTATTTGAGTTATTTTGTGTAAATAACTCAAAAGTACAGGGGGTTCTCGGGTTACGACACAGTTCTGTTCCTACGGCAGTGACGTAACCCAAATTCTGGGGTAAGTCGGAACACACCCTAGCCGAAGTCACTTACCTATCCTAACACAGTTGTAAAATCATTATCTAGAACATAAATAAATATAATAAAAATATATGAATAATATATGAATGAATATATGAATGAAATATAAATTCAGCATATTCTTCTGCTGCGTGTTCTTCCAGCACACGCAATCAAATCAGTTCGCCCACGTAGTCCGTAAATATGACACTAGTAAATACTCACGTCTCAATTTTTTAAAGTTTTTATGGGTGAGCATTGTAAACTCAAAACGTTGTATGTCGAAACTTCGTAACCCGAGGACCCTCTGTATTGGTAATTTATGCTAATGTACTTTATACTCTTGTTCAAATTGTTTCCTGATAAAATATTGAAAACTACACTGGGTCATGTCAAAAATGTGAAAAGGCATAGTAGAAAGAAAATACCTGCTCCACTTTTTGCTGGGTGTGAATGTGCTTTGGCAGACTAAAGTGCTAGCCACATGCTGGATTTATCATTGTCAATCTGCTTCAGTTCATAAATGTGCTGGTTAGGTCTGCTGTTGGCAAACCACCCACTTTTCCTTTGTAGCTAAGTTTCTGGCTCCCATGGTCTACTAGGAGTTGGTGGAGATTCGTGTTGGACACCCCCCCCCCCCCATCCCCCTTAGTTATCACTAATCATGTGATCCCCTGAGTTTGCTGCAGGTGCCAGGTTTCTGAAACAGGTAGCGCTAAGCCTCTTGGAAAGTGAGCTCCATTAAACTGCTGCCAAATACAGGTCTTTCAGTATTGCTTTCAGTATTGTCCCTGTATTGTTTGAGAAGTCACAAGCCTTTCCATCAAGTCAATTTTCTAAATAAAGAGAAAAATATGAAGAAGGGGAAAATGGAGAGAGCAATGCAAATAAGAAATGCTTTGAAGTCCATATTTGGGTTTTATGTGACCAATTCTTCTGTTTCTGTGTGTTGTTTCTTTATACCTAAGTGAAGGTTCAGTGTGGATTTTCCCTTTACTATGTTTATTCTGCAGTGTGTAGGACCCCTGAATGAAAAGCACACAACCTTTTGCAAAGAATATGATGCATAAGTATGCAGATGCTCCTGCATGCATTGGTAAATTGCAAAGCTGTGATGTATAACTGCTGAAGGCAACATATTAAGAGTTTCAGAATGCCAGTTTGAAAAGATGGACTCTAATGGACACACCATTTGCCAAAAGAAGATGGTAACACTCCACATTGAACCCTTTTTACCAATTTATTTAAATTTCCTGTATTATTTTGTAGTTTTCCTGTTTGCTCTGACAGACTTAATGAAAATTGCTTCTTGTTAAGATTTTTACGGCATTCATTTCTTTTGAAGGGTTCTGGGGCCAGGGTTTTACAATGCAACACCAGCCAATGCAGTCTATTAAAAGGCACATATCTGCATACTTGGGTTTAACAAGAAGGTTATCAGGGGCAAAAGACAGAGGAGGAGATGGGGAGAGGTTATGAGGGGAAAAGAAAAGAAGAGATAGGTAATGAGGGTGGATTTGAGAGTGCGAGAGAGATAGGCTGAAAAATAGAAAAAGCATAATATTAAAAGAGAGAAGCAGAAAGTAAGGGATAAAGAAAGAGAGATTGGACAGAGATACAGAGCGCTGGTGAGAAACACTAGAGCCAGAACAGGAGTCTGTGATCACGGCTGCAGTGAGCACAATTACCTCCTTTTCAAATCCTTCAGTGTCACTGCGGGAGGAAGGAGGACTTTGAAGCTTGAAAGGCAGGAGCTCGCTTTCAAGCCTCAAACGCGAGCAGGAAAGGCCTCTGAAATTTGTTCAGGCCTCCCTATCCACCATTAGCTTGTTTCTTCCTCTGGCCTCCGGGCATTTAAGCGCTTTTTGAAAAGATGTTAAGAAGTTCAATCACCATAGAGAATGAGAGAGAGAGAGCGAGAAAGAGAGTGCTGACTACTTTTTCTTTCTCTGTTTCTCTCTATTTTGCTTTATCTTTTCTTTCCACCCAGTCCACAGAGTGTAGTCCTGCAGTCTTTGTGCATGTTGTTTACTGGGAAAAATGGATGGGATACACAAATAGAGCACAATTATTAAAACAAAGAGGAGGGAAAGAAAAAAACAGCTTGGCTCATGCTGATGGCTATGGATGACCCCTTTATTTATTTCCAGACTGGTCTAATCACAGAATCAGAGCTCACTGTGCATCAGCATCAGAGACATTCACCAATATTGAAGAAATGTGGAATGTTCAGAGATGCACAATAGAGCTGAAGATTTTTCAACCTGTGTGGTTCTATTGATTCTGCTAGGAGGAGAGAGCTTTGTTGGAATGTTTGTGGAAGAACACACAAGGATTCTGGTTTCTCAAAAGTTTAGATTTGTTTCATAGAACTGGAGAAATGATCCTCAGTAGGAGATACTTATGGTATCTCTGTGGAATAGGCAGACAGAGTATAGATGTCCTGTGGGCAGGGTTCAAGGTACTTTGGCTTGGGCATAGATGGAACATGAAGAGATGAACCACCAGTATTTGCACTGAGGATGTTGTGTTCTGTAAGTTCCAGGGTGTCCTGTAGCAAGGAAAGTGGGAACCCATATGTGATTGCCTTCTTGTGGAGGTGTCAGGGTACATACATTTTCAGAGTTGGGCACTGTGGAAGTGGGAGTTTTTTAACCTCTGGTGTGTTCTATATCTCTTAATCAATGTCCCAGGTTACAGACTCAACAAAGCATGACTGAAGTATAATGTATATTTTGGATTTTTTTCTGTGAGGGTCTGGATAAACCTGGGAGAGAGAATGAGATTTGGTGTTTTTGGACCCTAGTAGATTTGCTATGAGATTTCAACTAGCCATGGTATTTCGGGAGAGACTCATAGTCACAAACGCCGGGGCAAACAACATTGCATAGTTTTTCAATCTATTTTTTGTTAAACTTGCATGCTCTTGCTATTTCCTCCACTGTAATGAAACTTGCCTTCACAGCTCCCTCACTCTGGCTGTTGATGCAAGTAAAAATATTTTGTGGTTTTTAATTCCTTAAATTTTTGCAGCCATTGTTCAATGCTCATGCTATATTCTTTGATAAATGCCAATGAATCAAGACTCACAAGACACATTGGCTTTTTTTACATTCACAAAATAAATATTCTGTTTTTCATCTTCCTTGAAATTGTTGATATTTATTGTCCATTTTTTGGCCATTGTTTATGCTAGCTATAATTGAAAATGTAGATAGCATGTATGTTTGTATTATAGCCAAATTCTCTGATAAAAGTACAAGAATGGAGCACAGATGCACCTCCTGTGTTTGAATGTTGTATTGTTACTGACATAAATTTAAACACCAGTCCATAGGCCACATTAAATTTATTGTCAGTGTTTATTGGCAGGCCTGATTAAAAGTCATGGAGGGGTGTGTCTGGCCTTGATATTGCCTTATGTGTTCTAATCACTATTTTCTCCAAGTGGAATGTGAATGTGGGATTTGGGATGTGGAAGAATGGGAGATTTGCAGAACTAAAGTTCACCTGAAAAAATCTGCAGGAATTGCAACATGGAGCAGAATCTCAAAGGAATGTTTCCAACATGTTGTGGAATCCATACCATAAAGAACTGAGGCTGTTTAGAGAGCAATGTGCAGCCCTACCTAGTGTTCCTAATAAAGTGCTCAGTGAGCATATATGAAAGAAATAATAAACTTTCAGTTGTTTAACTGCATTAGCAATCCTGCAATTGCTATTGTATCAGAAAAATACATGTTTCAAGTGTTCACTGCAGGCTGGGCACCAGAACTCACTGCAGGCTTACGCGAATTGGCCTAAACCAATATGGGAGTCCGACTTGATTATCTCACAAAAACAGAAATCAGTGCCCTCTTTTTCATGTTTGACTAAATAAACCAAATATTTAGGGTAGATAGCATTTTTGTGATTTTGGTCAGTGAAATGATAATCATGTTATATAAGAGTTGACTTAGAATTGTTACAAGTCATATGTGCTCTGGTCATTTTTTTATTTTAAAAATCCTATCATCTGTATGTCTACAAATAATAATTCACTCCTGTGACATGTTCCCAGAAATCTTGAATGTGTGGATTTGTGCTACACAGGACAGGAATAGACTGATATTTAAATCCCATTTTGACAGTATTATAGTTTAGGAGAGTAGGCCTATTAATCCAGCTTTAGCCGTGTAAGTGCCATTATTCTCTTAATAAGATCACTGAGTGTGCAGTATAGGATTAAATACTTAAAACATAACTGACACTGGAAGTGCATATATATACACATGTTGTCCACTTTATTAGGAACTCCTGCCCAACTGAACATTGATGCAGTTATCTAATCAGCCAATCATGTGGGAGCAGCACAATGCAAAAGTTTATTGTGCAGATGCAGAACTTTACATAAATGTGTGAACAAAATTTCTGTTGGTTAGAGAGGTCAGATGAAAATGGCAAGGTTGGTTCAAGCTGCCAGGAAGGATATACTAACTCACCCTTTACAACTGTGGTGAGCAGAAAAGCATCTCACCATGCACAAAACATCAAACTTTGAGGTGGATGGAATAAGGGCTCTGTTCTACTCCCTTGTTGATATCCATGCAAACAGCATGGAATTGTAGTTGTTTCTGTTATATTACTTTCTAGTCCACTTGGAGCATGTGCTTGGAGGACACGTGCAAAGTAGATCGGTGTCTACATCAAAATTCAGATATGCCTGCAAAAAAAAAAAAGGAAGAGCTGCTTTATCTGTTGCAGTACATAGTGTAAACACTTAAAAAAGGAAAGCAAAGAAAGCAAGAGGTGTGTACAGAAATAAAGTGTTGTGTGTGGACACTCAATGACAACAGGACCATAGACGGGGAGTTCTATGAGAGGCCCCTTGAGAGATAGTTCATTCTTGGTTTCACATAATAAACTAATACGTACACCACTATACTCTTGCATAAACACTACTATACCCACTTTTATTCATTATCATACTCTCATAATTCCATAGTCTGTCTAACTGAGGACAAAAGTATGTGTATATAAATATAAATATAATATAATATAAATATGTTATTATATCTAAATGAAGTTAACAGTGTATGTGAAACAAATGTCTAATATATGTATAAGTAGAATTATATTATATTTGAAACAGAATAATAGCATATGTAAGAGAAATAAATAGTACATGTGAATACAAATAATCATGTGTAAGCAATAAAATGACAGTGAATGTAAGACAAAATGATAGGATATATAAATGAGAAAAATTGTTTGTGTGGGAGAGTTTTGAAATGGAAGCAAGTTTGACTGAAACAGAAATAGTACTAAATTCTCAGTTCTTGAGATCTATTCCTGAGTTTATTTTTGATAAAGATAAGAGACAGGGTTTCACGGACGTTGCCCACTTTCCCAGTCATCGTGTTGGTTTTATAGTGGGACATTTGGTGCACATTTGAGAATCTATCTTTTATTTCTCAAGAAATGAACACACAAAAACAACAAGATGTGTATTTTTTTCTCTGCATTGGACAGAGAACCAAGTACAAATTAATGTATTTTTTAATTTCCTCTAAATTTAAATTCTGAGCTAATCGTTCAGAAACACAGGGGCTGTCTAGAAGATGCACAGTATGGGCAACTATGTAAGATTTTACCAAGATTATACTGTGTATATGAGAATATGACATTAAATAAAAGAAAGAATGATTGAGTATAAGAGTATAGTGGTGTATGTGTTAATTATGATGTTAATGTGACATGTTAAAATTTTCCAAGGAGCCTATAATAGACTTCAGCACTGTATATTTCTTGTTGTATTTAGATTTCAGTAATTACACTGCTTGTGACATTTCCATACTGAATTTTCTAATAAAGAGCTGTTTGTGATTAACAAATTACTGAATATTTTTCAATGAAGAACTCATGAATAATAGATGTAAAACACAGTAATTCTTTTTGTGGTTTATATTTTCTTAAAGATTTAATAAAAAAAAACCAGTACAGAAGATAACAAATATGTAAACGTATGTAAAATCAAATAACACCCTTTGATGATGAAATTTACATCACTTGGACCCTTCCCATTCCCCAGATGCGGAAAACATAACACTGGATTTAAACAGCAGAAGACCACAGTTGGTTTCACTCCTGTCAGCCAAGAACAGGAATTTGAGGCTATCAAGGGCACAGGCTCAGTTGTCCAGTTGACTATGTCCAGTGAGTCTATGTCCATGATAGCTTCAGATTCCTGTTGTTGGCCTTCTGGAGTGGAGCCTGATGTGGTCTTCTGCAGTTGTAGTCCATCTACCTCAATGTCTGATGTTTTGTGTGTTCTGAGATGCTTTTTTGCTCACCACGAGTGCTTTATTTGAGTTACTATAGACTTCCTGTCAGCTCAAACCAGTCTGGTGATTCTCCTCTGGTCTCTCTTAACAACAAGTTGTTTCAGCCTGCAGACCCTCCACTCACAGGATATTTTTTGTTTTCTTGCACCATCCTGTATGAACTCTAGAAACTCTTGAGCTGTTTGCTGACTGATCCTACCTGTCTCCTGTATATGTACCTGCTTCAGAATTTGGATTTGTTTGCCTGTGTTTATTTCAATTAACTGTTGTACTGCACATGCATCCTGCCTCTTCACCCTATATTTGTAACAACAAAAAGTGCACCCTCCTTTAATTCTATGTTTTTATTTACCAGAGAATAAATAACAATTGTGTGGTCCTCAGCAACTTCTATAAACAAATAAATAACCTCAGGTGATAACAAACATAATAGATTTAGTTATTAACAAGTAGTTATTTTTTTCATAACATTTTTTTCCAACATTCAGTAACTAGGTAGGAAAAAGTAAGTATACCTTATAATTCAGTAGCATATAGAACCATGTTTATGCACAGCATCTCAATGGGATTGACATGGTCTGGACTTTGACTTTGCCATTCCAACACCTTGATCCAGATCAATATTCAGCTTGCTTTAATTTGTTATATCTGGAAGTAATTGTCTACTTTGATTTTTGTATAATTTTTGTACTGTATAATTTCCCCTAATCCAAACACCTGATGGAACATCTCACACACACACACACACACACACACACACACACACACACACACACACAA
>JAQQZR010000019.1:7835812-7867221 GCA_030068235.1 Notoglanidium macrostoma
GGTCCAGTCTGTTCATTCTCCTCTGTCTCATCAACAAGGTGTTTCACCCTGGATTTTTTTTCCTCTGCAGCATTCTTTGTACACTGACAAACTGAGGCTCTTGATCTACATGATATTTTGCATTATGCTGCTGCCACATCATTGGCTGATTAGAGAGTTGCATGAATGTGCAACATATGCACAGATAATGCAATAATTGCAGGGTTTTCCCATAATATTTTTTCAATTCATTCAATTATTTTAATAATTCAGTTCAATTTTATTTGTATAGCACTTTTAACAATGGTCATTTTCACAATGCAGCTTTACACAAATATATAAATTCCAGTTATAAATTTGAAACATATGATTTTATAAATTTATCCCTAATGAGAAAGCCATTGTCAATGGTGGCATGGAAAAACTTTTTGAGATTACATGATGAGGAAACCATGATATGAACCAGACAGCAGTATCAACAGCAGTACAGAGCCATTTTCACAGTTTCATACAGGGAAATGTATGTTTAGGCTGTTCATACGGGGCCATCCTCAGCAGGAGCGAGTTGTTTCCAAGTGATTAGAACTCCAACCAAAAGTAGGACATCAGGATTAATCAGACCGGTCTGGTGAGCAGTGAGCTTGTGTAATGAGAGAGAGAGAGAGAGAGAAACACAAATTGTTAGGTATGCTCTGCTATGTAATGATTAAGAACAGTGTACATAGTGTGCTGAGTGCAATGAGAGACTCCAGCAAGACTAGCTATGACAGTATAACTAAAAGGGAGAGCCAGAAGGTAAAACAGACATGAGGGCATAAAGTGGCCAGTGGGTACAGTGGTAGCTCGATGGTTAAGACATTGGACTACTGCTCAGAAGATTTTGAGTTCAAATCCCAGTGCTGTCACTTCTGAGCCCTTGAACAAGACCCGTAACCCTCGACTGCTCAATTGTATAAAGGAGGTAAATATAATTTGCTCTGCAGATAAGTGCATCTGCAAAATGTCATAAGAATGTAAATGACCAGCCACTCCACTATCAACAAACCTGAGTAACTGCATAAGAGTGATGAAGGAACAGCATCCAAACATCCCATCTAAACTTGTTATTGAAAAAACAAACAAAAAAAAAATCTAACTTTTTCATTCATTCATGTTTGTCATCATTGTTCTCTATCATTATTTTAAAAAATCTTCTTAGAAAAACATATGGTCATTATAATGAATTGTAAGATACAACAGGGTACCAAAGTCTGAATAACTTTCCAGGTAGACAATTTTTATTTAATAATTTATCAAAATATATTTTACTCCTTTAAGCCATATTATTAAGGAATTTATTCTTTAAAATTTTATTTTAGGTAAATCTTAATCTGAAATTAAATCTATATGAATTACCTGTTCATGCAGTAAATAGTTTTCTCAAATTGTTGCAATTCCACATAGAGTATTCTGTGAAGTGGTAACATTTTATTATCAGACATTATTAATTGTTGTCATCTCTTAACTTTGTAAAGTCCATAATCTATAGAATTTCCTCAATAATTAGCCATGTATTACAGACTAGGTAGGTGGCAGAAACTATTGGCTCAATTATGATATAGACATTTGAATCTGCTTGACGTAACTGATTAAATCAAAAAATGTTCTTGCACTCTACTATATGCTATTCAGGGCCTGATTTACACCAAAATATAGAATTTTAATATGTGTATGCAATATAGCAAAATTACAATGGTGACTAAAGGCAGTGAGATGCACTGAAAGCACTTCAAAATACAATATAAATAAATGAATAAAAAAGTATAGAGTGTGGCTTGTGTTAATAAGGGAACTGTGAATGAAAACCAAAGTGCAGTTATTCTTGGATTTATGTTGGTCCAACTTTACCACAGTAGCCCATTATTAAGTAAATTTTAAATTGTACCATGAGATAATTCAGATAAACTTTGTCATAATTAAGACTTAGTAAGTTGTATAATTTTCTCATGAATTAGATGAAATGTGCATCTGCAATTTTGATATATGTACTCTTAATATATTAATTTGGCCATGCAATTACCATTTCCAAAGTGAAATGTTAACTGATTTGCATTGACCTTGTGCTGTGTTTTGCACTCTTTTGTAGAAACACCCCAAACTCTGAATTCATAAAGCCAAACATGTAAAACATGTAATGGGCATCTCTCTACCCTCCACCACACACACGCACGCATGCACGCACACACACACACACACACACACCACATATACTGTGCTGGCATGTTTGCCATTTGGGAGGTGTATTAAGGTAGATAGCAGCTCTAAGTTTATGTGTGTGATACCCCCTTTTGTGTGTCATACCCCTTGTGCAAGTAAAAACAACATGGGATACAAATCTTCATTCCCATTAAGTGTTCCATAACAGTAAAGTAAGGGAAGAAGATCCTACTTGGTCATGAGGAACTTTAGATTGGCTATCCAGTTTAGCAAATAAGAATGAATAGTTCACAGAAACAGAAAGTGTTCTGTTATCAACAGATAAATAATAATCACCATAATGTCAATATCACTAAAAGGCACTGTGTTGTGCTGGAATGATTGGCCAAATAGCCAACCACATGAAAGGTGAGTTTTGCGCTACTTGTTGTAGACATCTTTACTATGACAACATGGCAAGCTGTCCATGCATTCAGCATTGTAATAGAGCTTTTTTAACGTAGCCTATTTAACTGATTACTAAAAGTGATTAGTTAGATTAGTGGTCCGTGTGCATTTGGTCATTGTATTTTCATGTCAGCAACAGAAGCTAATAGGCCATTAAGCCAATAGGCCAATAGATGATTTCTTCCTACTCTGTAAGTTCAAAGATGAAATCGTAAATAAGCGGAACTGATTTGAATCTGCACAAGCAGATCAGATTCCAAGGCAATAAAAAATCACATGCTGTAGATAATTTTTGTGCCAGCAGGTAATGGTGACCCTTTCCACTGGCAGCCACACAAGCATATTTCAGACCCATGGGAAACAATGTTAATGTAATTGCCAGCAACGTCACGACCAGTCACAACACGTTAATACAATGGCCCGATACCCACAGGAACTGTGTCAAATGATTACTGTTAATAATATTTGGTCGCTAGTTGATTGATTACCTTTTCGACATTTTCGTTCTATTCCCGTTCCCACACGACACCAGTACAGCACAATAGCGATTAATAAATGGCTTTCAGTGTCAGTGGAAATAGGGTACAAGAGAGATATAGAAAGAAGGGGAGTAAGGGAGAGAGAAAGAGGGAAGGGTGAACTTGTGGGTGTTGATACTACCCGTGAGGACACTTAATGGGCAGTTTGGAATGCAGGGAAAAAAAACTCAGCTGTTCCCTCAATGGGATTCTGTGTCTTTGAAAAAAATGAGAGTGCTGACAGAGAGAGAGAGTGAGAGAGAGGGGGGTGGGGAAGGCGGAGTGGGGGAGAGGTGGTGGGAAATCCTCATATATCTGCTGCTTGGATGTTTGCCTATTTTTTTTTCTCAGGCTAGAGAGCATGTGTGTGTGTGTGTGTGTGTGTGTGTGTGTGTGTGTGTGTGTGTGTGTGTGTGTGTGTGTGTGTGTGTGTGTGATGGTGTTGTTATATCTTCGTGAAGACCAAACACAAGGATACGAAAATCTGACAGTATATGTAATGGGGATATTTTGATTAGTTGAGTGTGTGTTGCAATGTTGCAGAGCTGTTTTATTTGGCTGGGAGTAACTAAAACCAAGAGGCTCTAGGCAGTACTTTAGCTTCCATGAAAGCATTCAGCATGACCGTGCATTTTCCATGGACAGACTGCAATACATTTCTATGTGTGAAAACATGCCAAATGTTAATTGGGTTTGACAAGACTATTACAATGCCAGAATTTGTTGCATTACACAGCCATAAAAGTCCAAATTTTATAGATTTGCTTGCCTTCTTTTCATACTCAGAGCTGCATCAATCTGGACCTGAAGAATTTGGATTTTGTTTGTGTGTGTGTGTGTGTGTGTGTGTGTGTGTGTGTGTGTGTGTGTGTGTGTGTGTGTGTCATAGGGCACCCATTTGCTTAATTAATACAATTTCTTCGCTTTTATAACTATTTCTTAAATGAAACAAAAACTAGGACTATAATATGATGGTTCTGCCATAAGCTGGCTCTACATTGTTCTGTTCACTACTTAGAAATGAATGCTCCATTGACCGATACAAGCTGTTTTGAACAGGTAGCAATTGATGTATGTCAGTATATCATACTTAATAATGTATAATGTACTTAATAATGTATTTAATAATAATGTATTTAAAACACCAATATACATACAACATTCACTTTCACACCTGTACACCTTCTCATTTCAAACATCACATCACATGTGAACATCACATGTCCAAAAAATCATGCAGACAGGTCTCAAGTACTTCAGTTAAAATTCGCATCAAACATCAGAATGGGGAAAAAAATATGATCTCTGTGACTTTAACCATAGCATGGTTGTTGGTGATAGATGGGCTGGATTGACTATTTTAGAAACTGCTGATCTCCTGGGATTATTACACATAACTAGAGTTTTTCTCACATTACTGTCACTTTTTTGCTTAGAGTGTAAATATACAATGCAAATTCATTTTTAAAAGTGAAATCTCTGTTATTCGCCATTTCTCTTTCTCTGCTGCTAATAGATGAGAGCTCTAGTTCTCCCTACCATCGGGAGAGGAGCAATGTGATTAGCGGACAGCTACAATTGCCTGGCCAGGGCTTGGTGGCTTCTAAGCTGCGTGATGAGCCATCCACCTCCACCGAAGAGCGACCCTTGCTGGTGAAGAAGGAGCTGCAGACCTCCCTGCCCTACCTCCCTGAACACACACTGCCTTACCGGGGCACACTGTTTGCAATGGACCCCCGAAATGGCTACCTGGACCCTCACTATAGTAAGTGACCTGCCAAGACAAGTTACTGAAATGAACATTGGTTTAAATGGTATCATCACTATATTGTCAGTATCACTTTTCACACTGACTACACTGAAGTTGACAATACCATAAAATCTTTTGGTGAATAAGGGTACAGAGTCATCAGTACAAATTCAGCTACACTGGTCAGTTTATCTATACTAGTGAGTATTTACATATAGTGAAAAGGGACTGGGCTCACTTAAATCATAGACCTCCCATGTTTCATGACCGCTACCAACCAGGGAAGTTATAGTACAAAATGTGAAGGCATTTTTATGACTCTGATTATGTGGTATGATAAAAACTACTATCAAAGCTGTGGTGCCATATACATATTTTATTTTTTTACATTGTAAAATTTTAACAGGGACCTAATATGGGTTTTTCAGGGGCTGATTCCAATATTTTATACACTGATCACCCATAACATTAAAACTACTGACAGGTGGCATGTATAACATTGATTGTCTTCTTACAGTGGTACCTGTCAAGGGTTGGGACATATTAGGCAGCAAGTGAACAGTCAGCTCTCATAGTATTCTTAGAAACGACATTATGACATATTGTAATATCAAGGATACAGTTTGGTCCATTTGGACAGTGACACAATTTTCATATTCTTGCTTCTGTACACCATCACAATGGATTTCAAATAAAGCCATCAAGTTGTCATAGAAATTTAGAATTTTTGTTTTAATTCAAGGGGTTTAACAAAAAAAATTGTATTAAACACTGAGGAATTACAGCCATTTTTTACATAGCCCCCCCCATTTTCACAGGCTCAGAAGTAATTGGACAATTGACAGATAAGCAGTTTCATGGACAGTTATGGCCCATTTTCTTGTTATTTCATGACAAATTAAGGAGATAAAAGGTCTGAAGTTTGAAATTTGCATTTGGCAGCTGTTCATGGGAACTCTACATATTCAGTCCAAGAGGTTTCGATACAGTTGAGGAAGTCCATCATTAGACAGAAAAATCAAAACAGACCTATCAAAAAGATAGCACAAACTTTAGGAGTGGCCAAATCAAGAAATTGGTACATTCTTAAAAAGAAGGAATGCACTGGTGAACTCAGCAACACCAAAAGGGCTGGAAGTCCATGAAAGACAATTAAAGTGGATGATTGTAGAATTCTTTCCCCTGTGGAGAAAAAAACCCTTTACAACATCTAACCAAGTCAAGAACACTCTCAAGGAGGTAAGAGTATCACTGACAAAGTCTACAATGAAGACATTTTCATGAACGTAAATACAGAGGGTTTACCTCAAGATAAATACCACTAGTAACATACAAGCGCAGCTTGTAACTGCAGTAAAGGCCTAGCAAAGCATCTTAAGGGAGGAAACTCAGCATTTGATGATGTCCATTGATTTCAGACTTCAGGAGGTCAATGATTGCAAAACATTTGCATCTAAGTATTAGACAGGGTTGGGAGGGTTACTTTAAAAATGTATTCCGATACAATTACTAATTACATGCACATACTAAAAACATGTAATCAATAACTTAATCTAATTACCAAAAATTAATGAAGCTGATTACGTTCTGTTACTTTTGGATTACCTCAATGCCATATATGTGGATGATGACAGCATTTCTTCAGTTGGAGGGCAGAACCTGCACTGTACTGTGATGTTGTTTCAATTTTCCCTTTTAAAGACAAAAATAATGGTGAAATTTGCTCCCAGTTAATATTTTTTTTTCACCAGAGGCCATGATAATAAATTGGTGACTGTAAGATTAGCTAAGTTTTCACTCGTGACCAGAGTGGTGATGTGAGACTCATGAAGTGTTGTTCGCACATGTGCATGTAGTATATTGTTCTTAGTTTGGGCCACAACTACTGATTATTTATTTACTTGTTTTTGATAATAATTTTTTTATTCGATTATTTCAGGGTGTTAATTTAATGATCTTTCCCTGATTATTCAATTGATTTTATTTTTTTTTTAATATATAAAATTATTTATTTAAAATATTTATTTGCCACATTTTAATTTGCACTACTACAGAACTCACATTGAGGCTTAAATAAAAAGCAGTTCAATAATTACAACATTAGTGACATCAGATAATCTATCACAAAATGAGAATATTATCAAGTGCTCATGTCGACCAAATGAATGGTGATACTCATTCAGTGTAACCATTATATATGAATGGAACTGAATATACACTCAGACTAACTCAAGGTGATGGTATTTAGCCTACATCATTTACTGCTTATCACTTTTTTAATCATTTACCACACTTTCTGTGGCTGTGTATCTGCATTCCAAAATATGATTTGTTCAAATTTCAAACACAGAAATTCTAAGTAAAGATAAAATAAATATCAGCTGCCTGTTTCTCTCACTGAAACTCTCCGATGCTAAGTTCATTTTGCTCACTGTGTGCACGCACAAGGCAAATCATTTTCAGTGTATGAAATCGACATCAAAGATTGCCAAGATGTCAATGGCCAAGATTAGTGAATTGATTGTTTTTGGGATCGACTCGTAAACCAAAAGCAGGATGGGAAAAATAGGCTAGTTTGACTTTTTACTTTTTTAAGCTAATTGATTTGAATAGCTTTGCTACATGCTGCTTAAAACCTAACAATGTTGCACAATTTGAGCAGGAACATCACACTTCTCCTCACATTCCCACAAACAAATGATAGGTACTCACATTAAAATACAAGATATGTCATGAGGCCAGCAGGGTAGTGGACAGTAAAGGGTTTCTTACCATAAAGAAAGTCCTACTGACCTACTTTCTGCTCTACCATTTCACTCAAATGTTTTTTTTCATGAAATTAGCAATGTGCTTCATAACACAGTTGAAATAATAATTAAATTATTGGCAGTTATATTTATTATGGATTTTTATTGATTTTGTTAATTAGTTGTAGCAGCCTTTATCCACTTCATAAAATTGTAATCCTTTAAATAATCTCTGTTTTTACTAACTGTTTCGGTAGTCTGATTACAACTTTTTTCTGTAACTATAACAGACTACAATTATCTTTTTTTGTATAATAAATACATAAGGCCATTCCATGTATTCCGCTACTCCCCAATCCTGGTATTACAAATTATGCTTATATTTATAATTATGTTAGTTCGTCTGTTTGTCTACTTTTGAGCCTGTGAAAATGGAGTGACTATATAAAAACTGCTATAATTCCTCAAAGGTTAATGAAATATTTTTTTTCTTTCGTTAACCTCTTGAATTACAGCTGAAAGTCTAGACTTCAATGACATCTTTGTAGCAAAAATATGAAAATTGTGTCACTGTCAAAGAACTTACAGACCTAACCGTATATGGCCATATTATTCAGTTCTATAAATGACTGCAGGTTTTTGTTTTACAGCAACTCATGGGATAGGTTCAAGCATGGTGGGGTAGAATTATCAATGAGTTTCTTGTCAGAGACTCAAGAGAGATTTCTGGTAGACATTCAATCATTTACTTTGTGAAAGACTGTTAGAATTCCTGTAATAAACATGTTTTCTTACACTGTTCCTCATTATAGTAGCCATAGTAGTGAACTGATGACTGGGGCACTTGCCTATATGCATGAGAAACATTTTCTCTTACAAGGTGAAAAGTGAAGCTTCACAAAAATTTATTGGACCAGACTAATTATCCTTTCTTTCAGCCCCTTGCTCTCATGTTTTTTTGCCTGAAGCATGGCCAGTATGGGGGAAAGAGTCACTCTATTCCCTAATTCTCTCATTAGAGGCTGAGAGTAAGCACACAATTCCAGCATAACCTCATCAGCATTTTGATCAAAGCCATGCAAGTAGTGGAGCAATCAGCCTTTCTTTTAGTCTCCATTCCTGTTTCCTTCTTTGTTTCTTTTTTTCTCAATTGTTCTTTTCATTTCTTAGACTCTTGTTAGAAAGTATTAGTGTTCAAAAGAAAAGAGAAAGCAAGAAAAACAAGAGATGTGAACTTATGCCTTTAAGAGGTTAATTTGGCTAAGCAGCTTTTATCTGTCTGTCACACACAGAATGAAATTCAATTTAATAGCTTGTTTAGTTTAGTTAAACTGGCCTCAAGCCAGTCTTGACCAAATAGTATACTGTGCTTAATGAGTCTTTCTCTCTCTTTCAAACTTTTACTCCATCTCCCAGGGCATTAACTATGTCTCTCTTTAGTAGGTGTATTAGCTCAGCTTTTATTTTTGTGCTCCACTGGCACTGATCTTGACTTGTCTGAATGCAGAAAGGTTAAAATACAACTGGACAAATCAGGTTTACTTATTATAAAAGTGACTAATAGTGGCCTGTCCAACTCAGCAAAGGTGCCACCTTTCATAAAGCTCAGTCTGGAGGTGATTTGAAAGCAGTTTTGTGGGATAACTATGCACATTGGGAAAGAAATTAAGAGAGTAAGTTGCTACACAGGAGAAAAAGGACAGGGAGAAGTGGAGAAAGGCTAAAGAAAGAAGTGAAAGGCACAGTGAGAGAATGTAGGGAAAAAATTCCAGTCAGCTTACCACGAGTTAGGTAAACTGCAAAGAAAAGTGAGTGTGTCAAGCTCCAGGAGGCACAGAGGTCAGTGTTTGCATGGAAAAGTCACTATCTTTAAAAAAAGAAGTTGAACAGCAGAATGAGAAGTCAAAGGGGCAACATTGTCTGAAATAACTCAATTTTTTCCACATGGAGGACCACAGCAGCACTAAAATAAGCTGGATAGAATGGGGAAGCATGAATTCAGAGGATATCTAACAAGTAACAGCAGCTTTGATGAGTTTCATACAAATTAATTTGTAAACTTGAAAAGACTGTAATGATACTATCCCTATCAGTATATTCACAATATAGAACATAGATGGAGCGTAATTTTTTCCCTTTTTCTTTATTTATTAGCAAATCAGGGTCTTTTAATTTTTGGTAAAGTATTAACTGATTATAATTCATTAATGGATGTGGTTGGTAGGGTGTGAGGGTGACATCTGCCAGACCTTTAATAGCCTGCCTTACATCTCAAGCTTTAAAAAAGGAAACAAAATTGTGACCAATCATAGACTTTCCTTCCACAGACCTTAAGGAATGAACAATAATATCCCTTAAACTCCAGTGGAACTGAACCATGGCAACTGTTTCTCTACACCAACAAAATATTTTCCTCTTTGTAATGTCAGGCTGTAAATGTATCCCAAGTATATGCTTATTAGTTGTGTGTGATGGAGAACTGCTTGTTGTTCTTTTTGCTGTGTAGGCAGTAGAAGAGAGAGCTGAGTACTGAGGCACGTAAAGTGTGATTAGTTTTCCAACTGGTGCATGGCAGGGTCTAATGCACCTAAATGAGCCATCACACACCTGTCTACCACACCACCACTACCACTACTGCTGTCTAAGAACAAGGCACAAGATCCATGACCAGCATAGCAGAATTTCCATCACATTTTTTTCCACAAAAATTCATGGAGTAAGAGTTTCCATATCATTCTGCTAATACCAAATATGCATACAATCATCAGATTCAATGGAGCATTAATGAAATAAAGAATGAGAGTGAGATTTGTGACTTGAGATTAATACTGTAATTGTGTGCAGTGTATGTGTTACTCGCAGTGCAGCATGTGTTCATATTGTAAGCTGATTAGAGGATCACCAGGTCCCATCAGTGGTGATCTACTTGCTGTAGATGCAATATCTCATTTTTACTGGGGAATGGGATACTAATCTCCTTCATCCTGCTCCCTTATTTATGCACAAATAATCAAATTCTTGGCTTTTATTTCCTTCTTGAAACAGCAAGAGAAGTTTTTTGGATGGGAAGAACAGGGTCATACTGGACATAAATGTGATTATCTCACTAATGTTAAGCTGTATAACTACTTCAACAAACTCTGAATAATGAAGCTATTCATGTCCCTCATTTGACTGACTGCTCAGAAAGACCTTAAAGTCTTACATCTTCTGGCTGTAAGAAATCTTCTTCTTGGGAAAACATGAAGCCAAGTTGTAGGACAGGATACAATTTTGGGCACTATATTCGGTCATATTCTGTACATCAATGCCCTTGGTGGAGCATGTGTCTTGGACTAGATGAAGACAGCACTGGAAGACTGAGATGGATTCTGCTGTGATGGCTAAAGGTATGGAGCTGGTTGACTACACTCACAAGTTAGGAATTTATATCAACTGGTGGGTTCTGTGGCTGGTCTCCACTTACAGCTGAACCAAGAGAGTCATAGCATGAAAACATGAGATGAATAGTAGAATATTTGCTCAACTAAACCAATTAAACATGCATCTATGATTGATTAGATGAAAACAATTAAGGATAGAATATAAATGCAAATTAGTATAATTTTAAAACAGGCTCACTGTAGAATTAAATGAAACTGTATCTGAATGATGAGTCAGTTTACCACCTTGTCAGCTTCAATAAACCAGGTTGTGAAAAAAAGATAGAAGATCAAATTTAGGAATGAATATCAAGCAGAATCTTTAGGGTGTATTCCTGCCTTGCATCCAGTTTTCCCAGGATAAAGCCGTTACTTAAGGTTAGACCACCTATGCTTTTGAATTCTCAAAGGAGGATTTAGGAGGTATTTTTTAATTTTCTGTAATAGCAGCTCAGACAATAGTTCCAACTACAAGATTTATATTCATGTACTTATTCTAATAAATTATTGTTTCTTACACAGAAACATGTACAAGTATTTGCTATATAAACATATTAAAAGTAAATAAGTTTTCTTCAAGGGGATGTTTAATATTATATAGTGTAATATTTGTAGAAGGAGTCTCCAGTGTCATGACTTTGTAACATCAGAGGTAAAGCTTTTATTAAGTTTTAAATATACAACAAAGTGTTCACAATAGAGGTTTCTGCACTTCATGTTTCTTGGTTAAAAAATAGCTGCATGTTTTATTAACTTCAAGAAAGAGAAAAAAGACTTTCATCACAAAAGAGAAAGATGAATGTGTTTAGCATTCTTGCACCAAAGTGGCTTACTGGCATTCAGTGTATCAGAGCAGCCTTGGTATGTTTGGCTGTAGACTCTGTGTATTCTGTACATCTTTATATATCTTTCTTCTGTGTAACATACAGCTGCAGAAATGGGTTGTGAAAGACAAAAGGTTCCAGGGCTGTAAGTGATGCCTTTCTCAGACCCCTGAGGTAATTGAGATTAGTTACTTATTTAAATGGAGATGTTTTTTATTTTTATTTGTAGTATTTGTAAGAATGTGTTTCTTAAAAAAACAGATGTTTATAAGTCTTCATACAAACATTTGTATATTGTCTTACTCCCTTGCTGAAAAATATGCTTCCAAGATCCAAATAATTTAAATAGCTTAAAGATATAAGAGATTGCAGGAATATGTCCACAGACCTGTGGTGGATAGTAAGTAAGTAAGTAAAACCAATAAATTTCTGCTTTTCCTCTTCTATGTGACCTCTCAACACTGTGTTACTAATCACAGTTGGTGTCAATTCAATTCAATTCCTCTGTGTTTGTTTCCATAAATCAAGCATCTTGTCTCTGGTGGTAAGGTTTATATCCTTGTCCTTACAAACTCAGGACTTTGCTGAAGTCAGTTGTGTTCCTGGTGGGAGTGGACATGAGAGAAAACAGTGATTAAAATGTTTCCCATTTTTTAAATTATGGGTCTGGACTCAATAACAAGAGGTACATCCCTGGCCCATGTACTTAGCACAGGAGAAAAGACCACAGGAGACTCACAGTGAGAAAGAATGACAGAAAGAGAGGCTGGGAGGGGTGTAACAAAGCAGAAAATGAAGAGAGACATAAAAGAGAAAGAGCTGAAGGAGGTCAGACCCATCAGATGCTTAGTGCTGCCTTCAAAGATGGCTGGGACAGGTGGCAGCTCCAGACAATCTCACTCCGCAGAGCAGCATCCTCTCAGGAGGAGATAAGGGATCCCTTCGTCCACCCCCTTCCCCCAGCCATGCTGTGTCTCCTGTGTCTCTCTTACTCAGTGCTGTGTTGTATTGACTCCTTTGAAGTGTGTGTGGAATGAGAGCTTGGCTGGGGTTGAGACTCAGGGAAGAGTTCGATGTTCTTAGCTCTCTGAGGTACCTGCTGCTCTCTTCTCTCATTACGGCAGTGGGACTGGATTAATCAGCTTTAAGCTTCACACACACACACACACACCCATCCTGAAACACACATTACTTCATAATCTACAAACACACACACCTGTCTGGGCAAATCACACTTGGGTACCAGAGGAAAGGAGAGAATATTGGCATGGCAGTACTTTTTCTCTGTTGCAGGCCTCAGATTGAAGAATTTGCTGTCTGTTTCTGCTGTGTTAACTCCCCCATTCATAATTGGTTTAGCTCTTGCTTCTCCCCTTTGATTTTTTTTGCCCTCCTCTAGAAGCTTCAGTTTCCTGATGGTACCCCAGCAAAGTCTGCTTGTAAGAGTGTCAGAGGTTATTTAGGAATTTGTTTGGTGGGATAGCATAAATGAATAATAACTGCTGCTTGGTTGTGAGAAGAGAAAAAAAAGATGCAACAAAGAGGAAACTGTGAAGACAACGAAGAAAGATGTTCAAGACCTCAGACTGAATGACACTACACATTTGCAACATTTGCCAGACACCCTTATCCAGAGTATCTTGCATTTATCTCATTTATTCATCTGAGAATTTGACAGTTAATGGCCTTGCTCAAGGGCCCAGCAGTGATAGCTGGACAGTACAGGAATTTGAACTTGTGACCTTCTGACAATAGTCTAACATCTTAATTGAGCTACCACTGCCAACAACATTCAACTACTACACAACATTCAAAACCTCAGAACTGCTGACTTGCTCACACAGCAATACTTTACATGTTTGCAATCAGTTTTTTGGTGGATGTCGTGGCGTGTACACTACATGATCACTCACAGATCAGGCTCACTAACCTTGAGAGCCATGTGAAGTGTGCCTGACCCTGAAATCTTGTGAAAATAAACATGAGAGCTGTCTTTCATGTAACTTAGTGACTTTGTCACTATTTTGTATGGAAAGAAAAAAAAGAGATACAAGAGCATGAAAGATTATGAAGGTGATTACATAAAATTTTTCAAAATGAGGAAAATAGCACAAATATACATACACACAGATGCCTCATATATTCTGTACATACACATAAATTGTGAGGGTAAAAAAAGAAAGAAGAAAGGGGGAGGGGAAAAAGAAAAGGAAGTGGATGGAAGTGACTGAGCGCTATACACCAGTGAGAACTGATATTATACTTTGTTCAGGGAGTAATTAAGCAAGGATTGGCTCCCATGATTTCTGAAACAGAGGTGTTTTATGGTTAATAGAGGCACTGAGTTTTGCCAGTGTTATACAGTATGTTCTATAAAGAAGTTCATCCATGGCGAGAAGTAAATTTTTTTCCTAGTTTCCCAGTTTAGGAGGATGTTTTTCTTGGTGACAGATAAAGCGACGAGTAATACTTTTATGTAGTGCTTAGGGAGTAATTGGTGACAAGTCACCTAACAAGCACAGTAATGGTAAAATTGGAATCTGGCAGTCCAGTATGAGGAAAAGTTTATTAGTAATGTCAGTGTACTGGTGGGCAGTGCCATATTGCATGGATGTAATCATTTATAGTGTTAGGGGGACAAAGTGAGCAGTTATCTGCGTCTGATAGGCCCACTTGATGCATTCTTTTGAGTCTAATGTGTGTTCTGTGGTTGACCTTGAATTGGATAAGTTGGAGCTTAGGTTTGTTGGTCATTGATAATGTGATATTGCAGATTTTGACCAGAAGTCCTTGTCTAATGATATATAAGTCTCTATCCCATTTTACAGTGGGGAGGGATATTGTTGAATCAGAATCAGAATCAGCTTTATTGGCCAAGTATATGTACACATACAAGGAATTGGACTCCAGTTTTACCTTGCTCTTGGTGTGCTTAAAAAGGATATATGTATGTATACAGCTTTTACAAATAATCATTTGTGCATGTACAAGAAAGAAATATATATCTGTATATACATGTCTAGATCTATGTAGGAAATGTGCAAAAAAGACCATAGTGCAATTGTGCACAGTGCAAGATGCAGGAATAAATACAGAATATAGGATATAGAATAAATATGGGATGGGTAACCAGTTACTTTGTGTACACAAAGGGTCCAGTTAGGTACAGTGGATGATTGTTGTTGACTTGTTATTGCTCAAGTATATTGACTGATGCTGTGAGATTGATTCAAGTGTTCATGATAGTGATAGCCTGTGGAAAGAAACTGTTCATGTGTCTGGTTGTCTTGGCATACAGTGCTCTGTAGCGCTTAAGAGAGGGAAGGAGTTGTAAGAGGTTGTGTCCAGGGTGTGATGGATCTGCAGTGATGTTTCCTGCCTGTTTCCTGACTCTAGATCTGTATAAGTCCTGAATGAAGGGCAGGTCAGCACCAATGATTTTTTCTGCAGACCTGACTGTCTGTTGTAGTGTTTTCCTGTCCTGTTTTGTGGCTGAACCAAACCAGACAGTGATGGATGAGCAGAGAACAGACTGGATTATTGCAGAGTAAAATTGGATGTCAGTGAGAGCATCCAGGTCTGTCGCTGCAGTCTCAAAAACACTCCAGTCAGTACAGTCAAAGCAGGCTTGCAGTTCCAGCTTTGCCTCACTGGTCCATCTCTTCAACGTTTTGACCATGGGCTTTGCAGATCTTAGGTTCTGCCTGTAAGTCGGGAGAAGATGAACCAGACAGTGATCAGAGAGTCCCAGGGCAGCACGAGGGACAGAGCATTAGGCATCCTTTAATGTGGTGTAGCAGTGGTCCAGTATGTTTTTATCCCTGGTAGGACACTTACAGTAATGTGCTGTCTTTATTTTGGCAGTTCTTGGCTGAGGTTTGCTCTGTTAAAATCACCAAGAACAATGAGGAGGGAGTCAGGGTGTTTGTTTTACATGTTATTTATCTGGTCAGCCAGGTGTTGTAATGCTTTGCTAACACATGCCTGAGGCAGAATGTAAACGCCGACCAGAATAAACGAGGAAAACTCCGGCGCTGACTAGAACAGTTTACAGTCAATGAAAATGGTCTCTAAGTGAGGGCTGCATGTTTTGTTTAGCACTGTGGCATCTGTACACCAACCTTCATTTATGTAGAAATAGATTCCGCCTCCTTTCATTTTCCCAGAGAGTTCCGTGATGCGGTCCACACGGAGAAGCTGGAAGCTCAGCAGGTATAATGGGCTATCAGGGATGTGCACATCAAGCCAGGTTTCGGTGAAGCACAGGGTGGCAGATCTGGAAAAGTCCGAGTTTGTTCTGTTGAGTAGCAGGAGTACGTCCATCTTGTTGGCCAAAGAGCGGACGTTCGCCAGCTGTATTGAAGGGAGCATGGTTCAAAATCCCCGTTGGCGCAGTTTAACAAGCGTTCCGGCTCCCTCATCTGCGTTTCCTGCTAAATCCGTAAAGAGAGGATGTTCCTTTGACTAAAAGTTCTGTAAAGTATTCCGTTTGGGTGAAAGACGATGAAAAAGTTTCACAAGGGGATTGACCAATGAGTAAGAGGTCCTCTATGGATGTATGTGATGGGGGGACAGCTGATAACTGAACAAACAAACAAAAACAGAGAAAGCATTAGGGAGCGCAGTACCGAGGCTGCCATGTGCCATTCTGACTGAATATTAATAAGTTTGTAGAGTGTGGAGGGGGTTTTGTAAGATATTGTAAGCTTGTACATTTCTTCTGTTATGTGTTAAGTGCATAATTTTGTGGGATTTCCAGCAAGCTGTCAGAGCCATGGCTATGAAACATTTTGAAACAGTGGTGGCATTTTACAGAGTTGCTGATAAATAGCAGGGTTACGATATCTAGTTCTTTGCACTGTTGTTGTTTAATATGAAGCCAAGGAGAAGATTGTTGCATGGGATGGATCCATTTAGTTATAATATTTATCTGTTTCACCAAAAAATAGTGGTAAAACTTTTTCCATTAGAATTTTGTTATTATTGAATCAAGAAAGCATCTAGACAACCATTCATGGTTGTGCTGAAATCATAGAAAAAAGATTTATTTTTGGTAATATTGTCATTTTGGTAATTGCAATTCTTCCAATTACTGGGACTGGTAAATTCATCCATCTATTTGTGATGTCTTCCATTTTTTTGACGAGTGTTTGGTTTGTATGTTTGATGATTTGGATTGTATGATTGATGGTTTAAATTTAATTGCACTAGCTCTGACAGCTTGGGTAAAAAAATAATTCTTAGATATTTTATGGCATCTGTGAAATGAGGAATGGTTGGTGGTAAAGCTGTCAGATTCCAGCTGTTTTTGGAGAAAGGTAACAATGTTGATTTGGACTGGTTAATTGAATAGCTGGAGATAATATAGAATCTGCTGAATAGGTTAATAGTTTCCTGTAATGAGACTTGGGGGTTTTGAAGATATAGTAATATGTTATTTGCGTAAACAACAAAAATAATTAAATAAACTTATTTTATAAGAGACCATGGTAGGCTGTACACCATTAATACAAGGTTATACTGTCAGACTGCTGCAACAAGTGGTTCAATGTAGATGACTAAGTAAGATGGAGAGAGTGGGCACCCTTGTCTTGTCCCTTCATGCAGTGTGAATGATGATGTTGATCAGTTGAGCCCTTTCCCTTTCCATATTCTTCTCTTCCCATCATTCTGGTATGAGTTAATCATGGGTTCATCTGTCCTACCTTGTTCCAGAACTGGGCAGGCTTTCTAGCAAAGGCTAGTCTGGCCTTTCTGTTTTTTAATGTTACCAATCTTTCTCATCTTGAGATAAACCCTCTGTCAATCAAGAGGCCCCTTTGTGAATGTAAGTACAATGACATTTCTGCCCCTACTAGAGTGTTCTTTACTAGGCTAGATGTTGCTAGATGTTATGTTTTTTTAAATCAAGGAAAGAATTATACAATCATCCATCTTTCATGGTCTTCCAGGCCTTTTGGTGTTGCTGAGCTCAGCAGTGCATGCTTTCTTTTTAAGAATGAACCAAATTGTTGATTTAGTCACTATTAAATTTTCTGCTATCTTTTTGATAGTTCTATTTTGTTTATTCAGCCTAATGATGGTGTCATTCGTTTGTGTCGACACCACTTTGGACTGGATATGGAGAGCTCCCATGAACAGATGCCATATGCAAATTCAACAATTGGAATCAACTCCAGACCTTTCATCGCCTTAATTTTTTTATAAAATAATGATTAAACAGAACATAACTGGCCATGAAACTGCTTATCAGTCAACTGTTCCATTACTTTCGAGCCTGTGAAGATGGAGGGACTTTGTAAAAAATGGCTGTAATTCCTAAACAGTTGATGCATTTTTTTTGTTAAACCCCTTCAATTAATTCTGAAAGTCTACACTTCAATTGCATCTTGATGGCTTCTTTTCAAATCTATTGTGGCAGTGTTCAGAGGTAAACTCATGGAAACTGTGGCACTGTTCCAATGATTTTGGAGGGGACGGTATCAAAAAGAAGAAATTTCACCCCATACTTCTTGAAGCATCTCAAACAAGTTGGATTGGCTTGTTGGGCACTTTTTTTTACAAATCAAACAGTCAAGATGCTAAGACAACAGCTCAGTAAAGTTGAGAGCTGGTGTCTGTGCTAGCCAGTGCATTACAGATAGAATACTAGCTGATTGCTTCTTCTTTAAATAGTTGTTGCATAAGTGCTGCAGTAAATAAAATGGTAGTGGTGATACTAGAGATCTGAAACAAAGATCATCACCACATACAGTGCCCTCTTTCATACATTCATATGAATTGTGAATATTTTTACCCATGCAATGAAAACATTTACCTCCCTTACCTCAGAACAGTTTTCACTGTTCCCTAGCTAATTCCGCCTCTCATAAAATTGCTAATTCCTCACGAGATGAGCAGAGGCATTTAAACCAATATGCATTAAATAAGACTACCATAGTCAAAGGTTACTTATGTCATTCCTGCATGCATTACCAAGCTATATCTTTGGAAATTTACTTGCATACACTCATCCATCTTTGCAAAATACTCAGTAACTCTTATTCACTGTTTTTACTGCGCTTTTCAGCTTCCTACTACAAAATGACATAACTGTAGTCTTTTGCTTCTTAAAGAGGTCATGCTCTGCTAAGGCCATACTGATGAACTAGGTCTGCAATAGGTTCTGGTTCAGCTTCTGGCTCCTGAGGTTCCACATCAAGCCTTGATTCAGGACTGGCCTCACTGTTGCTCCACTGTCCCAGTAGGGAGGGCTAATTGCAGTATTCCATTCAGACTTGGCCTTTGATTAGGAACCACCACCTCTGCCACAATTATCCCATCATCCAAAGCCTCATTCATATCTGGATCCATTTCTTGCACTACACCCGTGGACATCTGTTCCTCCTCTATGGAATGGAAACAGGCATGAACACACAGGGTTTGTCGTCAACCCTGTTATTCTGTCTTTGCAGGTCCCCCTTCAGAAGGTTCTACTGTGTACATGGTCCTTTTGATTTCCACCACATGATGAGGAGTGGGTTTCCAGGCATCTTGGATTTTGTTTTGGCCTGAAGGTCTGTTTCTCAGTTACTCAGTCTGGCCTAATTCAATAGGTGAATAGTACATTGAGCACAGAAATACCTTCAGCTGGTTTCGGGTCAAAAAACTCTGTCACTCTGGTGCATCTGGTGTATAGCTAGCCTGTCGTGAGTGGTTTCCACAGTAGACTCTTGTCCTAGAAGAGCACCAGTGGGAAAATGAGGGTCAACACCAAATAGCAGGTAATAAGGTGAGTAGCCTTTAGTGGAGATCATAGACTAAATCTGGCAGTTATTCTGGCCTGCTGAATTTTTTTGTCTGGCAGGAGATTGTGATGTGTTCATTTGAGGTGCTCACACAGAGCATTTCCATTGGGGTGATGAGGTGATGAGGTGACTGCTCATCACCCCACTGGAAATGCTGAGTGTCTGCTTTCAGACCAAGGGTGAAACATTGAAAGTCAGGTAATAGCAGATCTCTGTAAATTGTATGGTGTGATGAGGAGCCAGGTACTTCATAAACCACTCACTCAACAGAACTTTGCCTGTGGTGTTGGCTTTTTGGTCACGCATGGGGAAAGCTTGCATTAACTTTGTAAACACATCCGTGATCACTAGGAAATTTCCCCTTCTATCAGTAGCTGGTTCCAATAAGGTGAAATCTACAGCAACTACTTCTAGGGGTCTACTAGCTAGGACTGACTTCACTGGAAGATAAATCTTGGGATGTGGCATTTTGATTAATACACAGCACTCACATTTCTTTATTCATTTTTGACATCCTCATGAATTCTCACCCTAAAGCAATCTAAACTCTGCCTTAGAAGCCCCAGGGCTTTCCAACACCACAACACCACCACCACACACTGGGTCTTTAGGCAGGCAGACACCAGTAGTTAAGAACATTCTCTATATCTCACACCCTCAGCCACCTGATAAAGAATTCCAAATCTCACTCAATTGTGCAACCAATTTTTCAATAAGGATAACACAGGTTTCCACAAATTTTGTCTTTCTTTAAAGTTTGGCTTCCGCTTTTGCACCCAAAAAGTACTAAAGACACATAGCACAGTGACCTGACACTAAAACGTCTGCAACTCTTCCTTAGAGTAGCCAGGTATTATCTTGAGATACAGAGTGGACTATGAGAACTTCATTTTCCAAAGATCTCACTTGTGTCAACTTATAACTCTCAAGTCCAGCCATTGCCAGCTCCAGTTCTGAGATGTGGTTCCCTTCTCTAATCAAATTACAGATAACAACACAGTCATCATTCTGCACATCTGTGAAAGGCTCATGCTCCCCTGCTAAAAGGTGCCTAGACAGAGCATCAGTGGCCTTGTTGGATGCTCCATTGCTGTATGATCCATCTCTGTTCTATAACTCCTAATCTGGCTGTGCTAAGATGTCACAGGGGATTATTATAAGATGTGACACTTTCTTTGGTTTGGGAGAAGAAAGAGATTGAGATGGGGTCACTTTGACTGACTCTTTTATTTTCTTACCTGTGCATTTCAGCATAATTTTTTCTTTGCCGTTTATTAAGTCTCACACTGAGATACAGGCCAAATTAATAAACAAAAAGAAGTGTAATAAAACACACATAGGCCCATACAAAAGGGTCTGTGCTGGAACATGACTCTCTCTTTATCACCTTGAATTTGAATGACTGAAGCACCAGATACCAATGACTGACAGTGGCATCCTTCATTTGGTGGAGCCACTGGAGTGGGGTATGATCCAAACTGAGAGTGAAAAAGGTGCCCCAACCGATAGTAGCGGAGGGTGAGGTCCACCCACTTGATGGTCAGACACTCATTCTCAACGGTGCTGTTCTTTGTCTCTCACACTGGGAGCTTGTGGCTAATGTACAGCAACGGGCACTCTTCCCCCTCCACAATCTAGGACAAATGGCCCCAATCCTCTGTCTTGTGTTGTGTTGGTCTGCAAAACAAAAGGGAGAGAAAAGTCAGGAGAGTGTAAAGATGTCCCTTCACACAGTGCAGTATTTACCTGAGCGAAACACTGTTGACATGGCTCCATCCACTGGAATGGATCTGATGCTCTCTTTTTAGTGAAATCACTCAGTGGGCTGGGGATGTCTGAATAGTTAGATAAGACAGATGAGCCCTAGGAACTGTCTCACTTCCTTTGTGGTCTTGGGCCTCGGACAGGTCACAATTGCAGCTGCCTTATCAATTTGGGGATGTGCCTGTCCATTACCCAAGTGGAAGCCCAGACACCATACTTCCACCCACTCAATTGCCACTTCTTTGGGTTTGCTGTGAGCCCTGCACATCTCAACTACCTCAGTAGTTAACAACTACTACCCCTCAACAACTACTGCAACAGCCCTAATGTGTTGCATGTGCCATTGCCAATCATTACTGTAGTAATATAATGTCATCTAGATAAGCAGTGGTGTAGGTAGTGTGTGGACAGAGGATTCTGTGACTTATTTAAACAATCCATATTCAAGGATGATGAATTGGTGTAAACTAAAAAGGCAGTGGAAAAAGCAGTAGTTTTATGGGATAAAGGAGTCAATGGGTCATATCCCTATTAAAGTCATATCCCTTCATCAAATCCAGTGTGGAATAAAATTGAGCCTCACCTAACCGCTCAAGCAGTTCGTCAATGCGAGTCATTGGGAATGTGTCAAATTAGACCCCACATTGTCCACACAGAACTGGGTAGTTATGTCAGCCTTGGAGACCAAGACCACCAGGCTGCTACCCTCATTGTGGGACTCCTCGATTACACCTATGTCAAGCGTGGCCTGAAGTTCATCAAAAAAACATTTTTCTTTTGTTTTGGCAAACAATATGGGTGGCTGTACACCATCACCCTTGGGGGCATCTCAGTGTGGTGTTCTATGAGATTAGTGTGACCAAGGAGGACATGAACACGTGTGAAAGTGGCAGCTTTTAGACTTACATCTGGGTCCAGCTCCTCCTCTCAGAAACTACCATTGCCAATGCCAATAATAATAATAATAATAATAATAATAATAATAAAATAAAAAATAAATAATAATAATAATAATAATAATGTGTCAGTAGAATAATTCAAATGGGGGAAAACCCTGTGGAGGCTTGCGGGACCTGTCATTCAGCAAATAATAGGGGCTCCTGCCAGATATCCCAATTCCACATGTCCGCATGAACTTACTTTTGAACGAACTTACGAATTATGCTTATTAGCATTTGATTAAACTGTTTGACCAGCCTGTCCATCAGCAGACAGTATGTGCCAGTACGAATCAATTTAATCCCTAATATAGTTGTGTGTATGACATGAACAATGTGCCTTGATCCATTAGAATCTCTTTTGAGATCCCAACTCTGCAATACTACTGCAATCCCCACTACTGCAATAATTTGTGCAGAAATGTTGCACAGAAGCACTGCTTCCAGATATCACATTGCATAATCCACTAGAACTAAGACAAAGCAATGCCATCATGAAGTTCAGTCTAATGGTCCAATGAGATCCATGCCAATTATTTTGAAGGGGATATCGATTAGTGGCAAATGGTGCAATGGCAAGTTTGAGTTGGCTAGCAGATTCACCAGCTGACATTTATAATGTTATGAATGTCTGGCCACAGGATTACGGTGAGCTGCATGGAATAAAATTCCTTACAGCTCTTCAGGACCAACAACTGGGTTGTTTCTCCTCTGGTTCAAGTGTCCTGCATTGCTTGATATAACCTATCTTTAATGACAGAAACGTATGGGTAAGAGAATGTGATGTTAGGCTGGATCCTTTCAGCATTGATTACTTTCACTCGGTCAAAGACATGTCTCAGCAACTCACTGCGTGTCTGCTCCAGCTGGAAGTCCCTGGGGGGATCCCAGTGAAGGTGGGGACTAACTGGCACTCCTACACTATGCTTTAGCCCCTGAAATTGAATTAGGTCTGGTAACAGCAGACACTCATGAACACCACTCTCCTTCACCATATGAGCTGAGCCAAATGCCTCCCCTTGAACAAAGCTTTGGTGTATTGAGGTCTAATTGCAACCTGAATCCAACAACACATGATATGTACCCCCTCGGATACTCACTGGTATGAGGTACATCCTAGCTTGATTGGAGCTGGCATGCAGTGCACCAGGGATCGGGATCTATGCCCCCACTGCCATCACATTGGTCCTGGAAATGCTCTGGTTCACTACAGTGAACCGGCTTTTAAGCATGTTCATGATTTCCTTGGCATTGTGTTCCTCATCCCCCAACCACCCCCAGCAGGCATTGTGGAGCTGTTGAGCAAATAATTAATAAATAATTTAGTTGAGACAGTTAATACATTGAATCTAGAGCCAAGCAGGTGGCCTCTGATTTTCTCAGAAATTGCCCATTTCAGTACGAGAGGTTCTAGCTTCATACTGATGTAATTACTGTCATTATTTTCTGAGCTTATGGCTTGCATATGCTATAACTGTTTTTTTCACCTTGCTGCTGATATAGCACAGTTCCTAAACCATGGCTTCTGGCATCTGTCTCAACAATAAAAGGATGAGTGAAATCAGAAAATCCCAGTACTAGTGCACAAGGGAGTCCTTGCTTTAAAATGATCAAATGAACATTGACATTCAGGAGTCCATAAACTACACATTATCTGTTTCACTTTAGATGGAAGTCCAGAATTTAAGGTTCACTTATTCATGAAATGGGCCTGCTATCATTGAAAAATATTCAACAAATTGTCTATAGTACCTGCAGAACCTAGGAACATTAATTTCTTCAGTGTGATAGGTACGGGCCAAGTCAGTCAACCCATTTGACCATGCTTTTCACTCGCTGAAGAAAAACAAATAAGCAGCAACAGATGGCAGCTGCAGTAAAGGCCTGGCAAAGCATCTCAATGGGAGGAAAGTCAATATTTCATTTCCATACATCAGAAGGTCATTGACTGCAGATTATTTGTGTCCAAAAAAATAATCCTTATATTTATAATCATGTTAGTTTGCCCAATTACTTTTGAGCCTGTGAAAATTGAAGGACTATGTAAAAAAAATATATATATATTTTTATTTATTGTAATTGTGGCATACCTTGACCCGGAGAGGGAAGGGAAAGTGATGTTCCTTCACTTCCCCCCACCCACACAGTTTTCCTGCCGATCCAGGGACTCCAACCAGTGACCTTTCAATTCTAAAATCCACTTCTCTAGCCTTTCGTCCACGGCTGTCATGCTAAGTAGCTAAATAGCTGTGCTAAATAGCTATAATCACTAATGGCTGATGCAGAATTTTTGTTTAGAACCTTGAATTATATGGAAACAATTTTCATAATTTTGCCTGCACCACCACAGCTTTAGCTGAAAGTCTTTACTTCAATCACATCTTCATGGCTTACTTTCAAATCTATTGTGGTGGTACAGGCAAAATTATGAAAATTGTATCACTATCCAAATATTTATGGGCCTGACTGTATATAATACAAGCTGCCACTGGGTGGGTACAAGAAAAGGGTAATGTTACTGAACCAGGTCAACACGATGCGGACATAGCAAGCTCCCTGCTGCGTTCAGGCAACCTTTCCTCACTGATTCAAAATAGGCGAAACAAATCAGTACAGAGATTGGGAATTTCATTTTTGGGAAGTGGAGAATGCAAGATATAAAAACACATCTAAGGCTACAGAGCGCAAAGTGGCACTGACAACGGAACTAACTCATGACAGAATAAAAAAAAGCTTTGCTTTTGCCAGTGTTTCAGCCTCCATGTCACACCAGTGAATGTTAGCCATGTTGAATTTTGTTCCATTCTAATACACAGCTTTTGTTTTTTTATATGCTGCTAAGAGTCTGAATGAATTATTTTAATTTTTATTTAATTAATATTTAATTTATTTTAATTTTTTAACATTGACTGTTTTAATCAGTTTAAAATTGACAGCTAAGACAAGGCCATGCTTATTTTTGTTGTGTTGAAATCTGAAAGTGACCATATTATAGTAGTAGTATAGATGATCTGATAATTTATAACAAAATGTGCAACATTCTTTTAAAAAATAGATTTTGAATACATCATATAGCCCACTGAATGGTTCAGAGCATTACAAATGTAGACATACATTTTATACAGGCAAGTGAAGGTTAAACCTTTCTTAACACAGTTTAAATAGAACCTTAACAAAGACAATACATCCATTGTTGGGTAAGATATGTTCATGATAATGTTCCTACTTTTATGTTTTCTTTTTAGACAGTCTAATTTTTTTATGTTTAAATTTTTAGGTTAAGGACTGAGCTAATATCAGCCACAATTGGAGGAGGAAGTTGCTCAATGTAAGGGTTTAATTATGAAAAAAAGATTCATGCTAAGTGAAGAATTTGGTTGTTTTATAAAACTGAAGCATCTGTCTAGACCTGAAGGTAACAGACAAATTAAAGGACACATAAAGTGTGTACCTTTGCAGTAATAAATTCAAAAGAGCAGTCACAGAAGCCCTTTTGTGTTTAAGCCTATGAAACCTGCATATTGAAAATAGAATTCATCCACATCCATCATTATTTATCTACTTCTACAATGAAATTTAGTTTAGTAATCCCTGAAACATTAACAAAGTTCCCCATAATTGCCAATAACAAGACTTAATATAAATAAATGAGACTGGTTATCTGAGAAAAGCACCGTGGTGTTCATTTGCTTTACAATAGGTAAAATAATAAAGAGACGATAAAGGCAACTGAGAGAAGTAGAGAACAAGGAAAATGAGGGGGCAAGACTGAGAAATTGAGAGTTAGAGTGAGACAGATTATGGGTTAGGTAAAGGTCTTAATTTGCCCTGAGGTGTTGACCCCTGTCTGCTTTGGTGACCTGGCTATAATTAAACTGATTGCTTTGCCACTGAGTCGTTATCGCCCCCCCCCCCCCCCCCCCCCCCAATCGATATAGCATGTTCATTTTCCTTTATTTTCAGAACAATTAGGAGACTCAGACTCAGACTTTTTTTTTATTTACTTTTTGCTTGGTTTATTATATTTGAGAACAATGGGCCGCCAACAATGGACCTTCACCAACTGTTGTTAAAAAGATATTTATTCTTAAAACCCACTTTCCTATTTTTCACAAAGATTCTGACATTCACCAATGCTTCTTTTTTGGGATTTGTTCTCAGGTAAGAACAGAATCTACACACACTGAAGAGCACACATGTGCATATTTGAGTACTGCTATGTTGGTGCCAAATAATTGTATTGCCTTTTTGTCAATTCTACATTTGTATAATATTTCAAAATACAATATTTTTTGATAAATATATTAAGATATTATTTATTTATAAGATTATTTTTTTTATAATTATTTTCATTATTTTACAAAGCATTATGGTCTTTTTAAAACAAATAAACACTTCATTAACACTTCAATTCACATCAGTTTGTGCACTCTGGTCTAGAGACAGCATTCAATGAATGTGTAATAGCACCCTATGCATCTTTTTTTGTATTATTTTTCAGTTTTATATCCACTACTGATGTTAATTGATATGACTGCTTATATGCAGCAGTACCCCCACTTCAGAACTACTGAAGTTTTTCCTACATTCGAATTCTTATGTTGTGGCATTCTTAACATGAGTAACTCTCTTAACTCTCTCAGCTTTTATTTGGGATTTCTGTGTGTGCACATGGCCCTGCATTCTCGTGCCCTTTTATGGGATTGGTGGAGTGTTTCCATATGTTATCTACAAACAACAGTCACATGCTTTCTATTTACAAAGACAATAGAATTCATCAATATAAGAACACAGCCGTGAACAAATCTGGGGTTTAAGAACACATCATGAATCCAATGTAGACTTTTCTTGGGCACTTTCTTAAGAACAAATTTAAGGAAAAACTTAAACAAATACGGCTACCCAGAATCAAACCTGTTTCAATTTCAGGCACTATTCATGGACAATTATAAGATAACATTTTATTGATTGTTTCTCTGTTAATACATCCTTATAATTAATTTAACCAAAGTAATAAATCCATCACAACCTCTACACACATTCTCTCTCTCTCTCTCTCTCTCTCTCTCTCTCTCTCTCTCTCTCTCTCTCTCTCCCTCCCTCCCTCTCCCTCCCTCTCTCCATGTTCAGCACATTAGACTAATTTATTTAGCAGGAATTAGCCCATTGAAGCCACAACAATCTGGCACTGTAATTTAACAAAGCACAAAAAAGTGTGGTGTAAGTGTCACAGAGCGAGAGAGCAATGTGAGTTTACATGCAGGAACAGCTGGAGCCTTATTCTCTGCAAACAGTGCTTTAACAGTGTTTTACCCACATCTTGTGCTGTGATTTAACATTGCTGTTTAGAATGATACTGCACAACCACACCATAACAAATAACCTCACTTGACCACTCAACTCTCTACTCTTTTTTTTTTTTTTTTTTTTTACCAGAGATTACACAGACTTAAGTCTCATCCAATGCTAATTAATGTGTGCATGCAAGTCTGTAAAGGTGGTTAATGGACTTGTATGATTCTCTCTCTCTCTCCCTCTCTCTCTCCCCCCCCCCTCTCTCTCTCTCACACACACACACACACACACACACACACACACACACACACACACACATGATCCTATGATTCTTATTCTATGCTTTTTGGCTCCTCAGTCATCAGCTCAGTCAACATGAAAATGCTTTAATAGTGTTATCATGAACAAGGATATAGGTGGTGATAAGGAGATAAACCTAGCAGTACACACACAAACACACAGAAGGAGAGAGAGGAGAGAGAGAGAGAGAGAGAGAGAGAGAGAGAAATGCTTGTCTGTGAACAAATCCCTGTGAATTTACATCCAAAACTACTAAACTCATAGACAGTAGTAGAATGTCTATATAGACGGCTGCTGTTGTAGAAAATTAATGCAGACCATCTGATTTGAGACTTAAACAGTGCTGTAGTATAAACACATAACAGTGCACATAACAGTTACATCTGTGCAAAAATAAACTGAGATCTGTTCTACCTCTGCAGCAACATTAATAAATTAACTACTGAATAGTTGTGCTAAAAACTTATTGTATTGTTTTTCTACTTCTCAATTATTTTCTAATTTATTGGCTAGAGCACAATTAATTCTCAGTCTGAGAGATCCCAAAAGAGAATCTGTAATGAAACTTTATAATGAAGACCTTCCAACATGTTTCAGGGCATGATGTTATTAACTGCTTGGTGCTGTTGCTCCCTCTCATAAATAATTATGATAATACCCTGCCTTTCTTTCCACCAAAATAGGCCCAGTTTGTGTTATTAGAAAGTAATAGTCTGGTCAAAGTTTGCTTTTAATTGCACTATAATTAAAACACATTTGTAAACACATCTTAATGAGCACCATTTAAAATAATGACAGGGAAATATTAGAACAAGACAGAGAAAGAGACAGAGTGCAAAACTGTTGACAAAAATAGACAAAAACTTAATTAATGTAATATTTGGACATGTCACATCCACATCCACACTGTGCTGGCTGGGTGAATTGATTTGGTATTAATGGGTAATTGACTGAAATGCTTGCTTGTGAAGTGTTCTCTGAGGTTTATAATTACTTACTGTATTAAGGATTTAATGCAACATGTGACTCATGCTTCAGTTCAGACCAAGTGGCAAATCTTATTTCCTGAATAAAGTGCATTGTTAGGTGGTACAATTGCACTGAGAAAATAATAAAATTTTACTGCCACCAGAAAACCTGAAGGACACCCATTCAGACACAGGGAAAACAAGTGACGTTCTGCATAGACAGTAACCTTTGCTCAGAATTGAAACAGGGACTTGCTGGCTGCTTAAATTCCTATTACTGGGTGCTCTTATTACTCTTATATGTTACCCATGATTCTCAGTGGATATGAGACTTGGTGTTTTGCCTGGGGAGGAATCTGTGTGTAGTGAGTATAGCAGAGTTAGCCCTGACATGTGTGACATAAATTCCTCCCAAACCTCTTGCAGCTGTTTGCCCCTGCTCTTAGCACAAATGAAAACAACAACCCTCAGAGCAGGACAATTTACTCCTTTAGTGAGCAGAGCCAGAGCATGGCAGCCCCTCTGGAGGAAGCTTAAATGGTTGGCTGGATCAATCTCTTTTTCTCCTCTTTCTTTTGTTCTCTTGTTTCTTTATTTTCATTTTCCCCTTTTTTCTAGTCCCTGCACACTGTTACTGCACATCTCTAGTTGCATGAGCTGTCTAGCTCACTAATAGATTGAGTCAATATGTGCACGAACTGGAGAAATTGATGGTCTCTCTAGTGTACACTTAATATTGAGTTTTCTGATATGCATATCAGAGAGATTTAAATTGGATACATAATGAAGAGAAGAATAAAGAAGAGGGGTAAAAATAAGGTACAAACTAAGCAATTATATAAGTGATTATGTGTGCATGATGATGCCTGAATAAAAGAAAGGAGAAGGAAAAAGTATCATGAAAGGAAATGGTTTTGAATTAAGTGATTATTAGTAAAGGAAAAATAAAAAAAAATTCTTAGTGATGATGAGTGAAGAATGACATGCAGTCAGTTACAGGAGGCTTTATTTAAAGTGAGAAGAGACGTATTAATGAATGCATAAATGCTTGTTTTTGGTTTCAGCCTTTACATACCAATAACCTCAAAGACACGATAAAACCTTTTTAGGTTCAACTCTTCACAGATGATTTTGCCCTTATTGAGTTTGACTGTCTCTGGAAAGAAGCACTCCAGTCCTGCAGCTTCAGCAGTGCTGCAACCAGGCAAATGTCATATGAAATAAGAACAGAAGTGGCCCTAATGACGTTTCAGGAATGGGGGAAAGCAGGCCTTAATGAGTGAGAGGAGACAATGATGAAATATTTTGCTGAGTCTGGTTATAGTTGTAGGACAGGGTTTGAACAATTGATATACCTAATACAGACCTATAGCACTTTTTCACTGTACACGAGAGCAAGATAAAGTAATGTTACTTTTGTTCCTCTATTTACATTGCCAGGTGAGCCATACTGTAAATAAGCATTGTAAAATACTGTAAATAAACAAAAAATTCCATAGACACAATCAGTTGTTATTTGAGTAAGTCAACTTCATTAAAAAAATCTATAGATAACACAGAGCTATCCTCAAGAGTGATTTCAAAGGTATTTTCTTTTTTCTTTTCTTTTTTAATAAAAACCATTATTCTGGTAGAATAAGTTTTAGGAGTGTAACAGTTTGGGTCCATAACCCAAATTTGGTTTTGATATATCAAAGTGTTGCTGTTTGGTGGCTTTGCTATAATGGAGATATGATAAATGTCCTAGGACTAGTTCACAAAGGTAGGATTTTTGAAAGACTCAAGATGATGGCAAATCAAATATGGCAGACTTTAACAACAATGGATGCAGTCAAATCATGACGACCCAAGGATCTCAAACCTAAGACAAAAGTTATAAGCAATAATGTACCTTGAAATTTATCCTGATGGTGGCGCTACAGGGATGCATGGATTGACTACAAATTTGGTGACTGAATACTTGGACTGTCCTCTATCAATGTACCAAATTGAAATAAAAATGTACCAAGCAAGTCTATGTGCTGCCATAAATTACCATAGCAGAAAGTATAATAATAGTGAATCAGTTCCACTGTCAGCCATACATGCTCACACTATAAGATTATGAGGTGAGGTGATGATGAAGTGTTATAAGATGATATTCTTGGATCTTGAGTAGTTCCTGCCCTTCTTTATAGTCTTCTCTTCCCATCATTCTGGTACAAGTTGATTTTTGTCTTCTCTGTCAATAGGATGCTATTTCAGAACAGTACAAGCTTTTTTGTTGTTTGTTTTTGGCAAAATCTGATCTTCCTGTTTTTGAGGCTTACCAGTGGTTTACAGCACATAGGAAACCCTCTGGATTTGCTTGTCAAGGATTTGCCCCTCGCTCCATGCACAGCAATTTCTTTGAATTTTGTGTGACCCAAATGAGGATGGGATCCCTTTTGAGTCTGGTTCCTCTCAAGGTTTCTTCCTTTTGCCATCTCAGGGAG
>JAQQZR010000019.1:7867321-7879414 GCA_030068235.1 Notoglanidium macrostoma
ACACCGTTTGTTTCGGTATCCATGTGCCAACCGAGTCGCGCCAAGAAACAATAAAAGAAACAAATAGCACAAAAAAAAAGCACCATTTTCGGATCCGGAGTGGCCGCTGCGTGCTACTGCCGCGCCGCCATCTTGGAACTACACATAATTAGATGAAAAAGACCTGAAAAACATGTAAATACATCAAAAACATGAAAAAATATGTTTTTTGAGCTTGTGATCTGTCCAGAGAAACCATTCCTTGTCAATTCATGTTCTGGGACTTGCATCCCAAAATCACTGTTCTTCACCATTTTGGTACCATAGGAATATAATAAACAACACCAAACTGCTGGACATAGTACCTGCCATATTGCAAATTTGTGTGCACCAAAGGGACATATGGAATAGCACAATTGTTCCACATTTTGGAAGTAATTCTTCTATGTGAAAGCAAACCTGAAATTGAGCTCCACCTTCAAATAAGCCCAGAATCATATTCAAATGTGTATCATGACTGTATGGGCTACAAATTGGTTGGGGCAGCTACTTGGTCCCTATTATGTTGATCATTCTTTATCATTACATTCTCTACTTTTTTTTACTCTATTCTCTCTCTCTCTCTCTCTCTCTCGCTCTCTCTCTCCCTCTCTCTCGCCCATATTCTATAGTCATATCTCTCCAATGCAGTAATGCTGTTAAGAGTAATGAATTTTTTATGCCATCTCCACACTTTCACCCCATGGGCTAAAGAGCAGTGTAAAAAGAGACAGAGAGAAAGAAAGGCACTAGGGACATGATTGATGTCCTCTGTCAGCACAAACAAAATGGCAAATATAATTTAGCATTTAGCTTATGTGGAGATAATGGGCCAACACATAGCTCAAACAAGACTCAGACACACAATTCACCATGCTTTATCAAGCATCATGGAGGAGGAGTGAGTCACAGAATGGGTTAGAGAGAGAGAGAGAGAAAGAGAGCACTAGAGATGGATCAGGTGAATTAAATTAAAGTTGAAGTTGTGTACCTTTCTTACTTTATCTGCAGTGCATGCTTGAATTACCACACCTGTATTTAAGTGGTCAGGCGGTATCTGCTTAACAATGTATGAGATATACATCAGCTTGCATTCATAAGGAGAAAATGAATATGGCAGAGAATGATGGTCGTATTCTTTATTGCTGATATTGTGTGTTGATATGGTGCATGTTACTCAGTGGGAAGTAGGGGGTTGAATATAGTTCGTGTGTCTGTTAATGGAAATAAAAAGAGGTAATATCAAGCTATTATACTTTAAGAATTTTATTCAATATTGCGTGCACAGTTCAAAGCATACACTTAAAAAATATTTACATCTAGAATCCTAAAAGTTCTTTGATGGTTTCCTTTGGTTTCCAAGGGCCCTACATTGACAGGAAGGCATGTTCATGATGAAGATGCTATATGATAAAATGATAAATGATATGATCAATGATCAATGATAAAAAATCTGTTAAGCCACAATCCATTTCTGTATTATGATAGCATTAGACTAATTTTCCTTTCAATTCCCTGGGCTGCATCAAGTCCCTACAATGGTCTTGATTTCCCAAGGGGATTCATATTACAGTTTGAACACTGTTGCTTCTCCAGCCCTGTTTAAGGCCGGTGCCACCACCTGTCGTAATGGGTCAGCCGCCTCCAGACTCAGTAAGCCAGATGAGGTGTTTGAGTGGCAGTCACACTTCAAGTAGGTAGAGTATCACTGGCAGACTATGTGAGGTCAGGGCGACCCTCCACAAGCACAACCTTTAAAAATGTTTAATAAATTGCCCACATTGTACAAGAGGATAGTCAGATAACCATCGAGGAAGTTCTGATATTGTGAGGGTCACCCATTGCTTAATTGCTGTAGGCTTGCTGATGTTTTTCAAGGGCCTTGATTGCCAGTTTCCCCAAGTTTGACACAGAATTTGATGTTTGCTCTCTGCTCAAGTTTGGGTTATCAGTAAAATCACAAATGTGCATGTGGATGTTGTCATAAAAACACATGTAACACAGGTCCCAATGTTGGCAGTGTGTGACATACTGACTCTTGAAAGTTACTGTTGCACATGCATGACCGTGCCATGTTCTGTTTACTCGAAACAGGAAACGTCTTCGAACTTTTTGCTCACACCTGGTATATAACAGCAGTGCAACAAGAGCTTCAGTTAATGTTCACATCAAAAATCTAGATGAGGAAAAATTGTGATCTTTGTCACTGTGACCATGGCATGGTTGTTGGTTCCAAATGGACTGGTTTGAGTATTTAAAAAACTGCTGATCTTCTCGGATTATCTCACAGAGCACAGAGTTTACACAGAATGGTGCAAAAATAAAATATTATGTGAGCAACAGTTTTGTGGTTAAAAATACCTTGTTGATAAGAGAGATTAGAGGAAAATGGCCAGATTGGTTTGAGCTTCCAAGAAGGATATAGTAACTCATATAGTCCCTATGTACATTTGTGGTGAACAGAAAAGCATCTCAGCATGCACAAAACATCCACATTTGTGGTGGATGGGCTACAACAGCAAAAGACCACATTGGATGCTACTCCTTTCAGCCAAGAACAAGAATCTGAGGCTACAATGGGCACAGGCTAATCACAACTAGACAGTTGGGGGGGAAAAATCACCTGGTCTTTTTCCAGTCTTCAGCTCTTCAGTTTGGGTGTTTGTGTCTGTGCCCATGATAGCCTTAGAGTCTTGTTCTTGGCTGACAGGAGCAAAACTTGACGTGTCTTTTTGCCTTTTGACGTAGCCCATCCACCTCCTGCTTTGATGTGTTGTGTGTTCTGAGATGATTTTCTTCTCACCTCAGTTGTAAAGAGTGCTCTTTTGAGTTACTATAAAACTTCCTGTCAACTCAGAGCAGTCTGGTCATTTTCCCCTGATGTCTCTAATAAACAAGCTGTTTCAGCTTGTAGTCCCTCTGCACACAGAATGTTTTTTCGTTTGTTTGTTTTTGCACCATTCTGGGTAAACTCCAGAGATTGTTGTGAGCAAAATTCCCAGGAGATCATCATTTTCTGTAATACTCAAACCAGTCTACCTAGCAACAATAACCATTCCATGGTCACAGTCACAAAGATAATTTTTTTCCCTCAATTTGATGCTTGATGTGAACATTAACTGAAGCTCTTGAGCTTTATGCATGTGATTTTATATCCATTGTGCTGTTGCCACATGATTAGCTGATTGTATAACTGAGCAGGTCTACAAGTGTTCATAAATGAGCAGGTCTACTGGTGCTCAAATGGTAAGTGTATATGTATATACTATACTGAAATAATTTCCCCCAAATTCCACATAAATATATTGTCACGTAGAGCATTTAATTGCAGAAAATGGCAACTGGTCAAAATAATAATAATAAAAAAGATGTTTTCAGTCCATGAATAATGTATAGAAATCAAGATCATATTCAATTCAAAACCCAATACTAATGTTTGAACTTAGGAAAAATGCAGAAATCATTACTTGATGGAATAACCCAGACACTTAACCACAGCTTTCATGTGTCTTGGCATGCTATCCTATGAGCTCTTGGGTGACTTTATGCTATTCCTGCTGCAAAAACTGAATCGGCTCAGCTTTGTTTGATAGCTTGTGACCATCCATCTTCCTCTTGGTCACACTACAGTGGTTTAGAATGGGGTTCAGGTCTGGAGATTGGACTGGCCATGACAGGGTCTTAATTTTGGGGTCCTTCATCCATGCCTTGATTGACCTGGCTGTGCAGCATGGAGCATTGTCCTGCTGGAAAACCCAGTCCTCCAATTTTTCTTCCAGGATTAACTTGTACATGACTGGATTCATGCACCCTTCCCAAAACAAAAGTCTGCCTCATTCCATCCTTGCCCAGATCATCACCAATTCTTCATCAAATTTCATAGTGGATGTGAGACACTGTGGTTTGTAGAACCAGGAATCTGCCTAACCATTAGATGAACAGGTGATGAGAAAAGCTGAAAATTGGTCTCCTCAAAGAAGATGACCTTCCTCCAGTTGAGTTCAGTTCTCCAGGGTCCAATCCTTATGTTCTTTAGCAAGCCTCAGCCTGGCCATTCTTTGTGGACTGAAGCAACCTAACATTCACTGTATTCCTTTGCCAGTAAAGCCAGAATTATACCCATCTTTTTATCACTCAAAACTTTTCTTTTTAATTCTTTTGACATGATGAATAGATTTTTTTTCATTCCAATTAAATTTAAGATACTACCAGCACTGTTTTTGCCATCCAAACTGGTCCCATTGCAAAATGATAGTGATGACCACAGCAGTGATTTTTATACTTTATCTCATTAAAATAAGATTTAGTTCAGGTGATCACCTAATCAGTAGCTGACTAAGTAAAATGAGGTATGCTTGTATTGAAATTCCATCACATTCACTGGAATGAAATAGCTGCCATACACAGAGATACTGATTTTAAGAAAAAAAAGTGGTCTCTTAATTTTTTTCCAGAAATCCTTGATTCCAAAAAAAGTTGGGGTGCTGTGTAGAATGTGTTAAAAGAGAATCCTTTTTTACCTATATTCAGTTGAATATAATACAAAGACAAGATATTTAATGTTCAAACTGATAAACTTCATTGTATTTTGTAAATATACACTCATTCTGAATTTGATGCCTGCAACACTAAGGTCTGAGGACATTAATTGTTGAAGTTTTAAGAGTGAAATCCTTTCCCATTCTTTCTTGATACACAACACAGTTGCTCAATAGTTTAGGGTCTCCATTGTCTTATTTTGGGCTTCATATTGTGCCACTCACAGGTCTGGAGTGCAGGGAGCCATGTCTAGTACTCACACACTTTTATTACAACGCCACGCTTTTGTAACAAATGCAGAATGTGGCTCGACATTGTCTTGCTGGAATGAGCAGAGCCTGAGGTCATAGGCATTTAGTTTTGGTTTTTGGTCTTGCCCTGAATGTACAAAGATTTCTGTGGATTCTGTGAATTTTTTGATGATAATATGAATTGTAGATGGTGAAATCCCTAAATTTCTTGCAATTGTATCTTGAGAAACTGAAATGTTCAGAAATTGTATGAAGACAATATCCCTTTTGATCATGATACTATCACTTCTAATTAACTTGTTTACCTGTAGAATGTTCCAAACAGGTGTTTTTTGAGTGTTCCACAACTTTGAGTCTTTTTGTCCCATCTTTTTAAAATGTGTTGCAGTCATCACATTCAGAAAGAGTGTGTTTTTACAAAAACAATAAAGGTGATCAGTTTGAACAGTAAATATTTTGTCTCTGTATTGTATTCTATTGACTATAGGTAGAAAAAGTCTTGCTAATTGTTGCATTCTGTTTTTATGTACATTTTACACAGTGTCCCAAGTACCAGTCAAAAGTTTGGACACACCTTTTAAGTCAATGTTTTTTCTTTATTTTTTATTTCTTAAAAGACACTTAAAGGATTATTGTAATGTCTTAAAGTAACAATAGACTGGAGAGTTTCTCTTTACTTTCTTGAGTGGTTCTTGACATAATACTGATTACTACAGTTGTCAAATAGGGCTATTTACTGTATACTGTGGTGGAATCTCTAAGACAGACACAAACTGAGTCTCAAACTGTCCGTGAAGGAGTTCTTTATTGATCAATAATAAAGGAAAGAAGGTAGAATCGGAAATAGAAAAAGAGCAAGGGAGCCAGAAAGGGAGAAATGCGAGAAAGCGAGAGAGTCCTCTCTTCACACACACAAGTAGTTATAGGCCGCTCATCCCGCCCTTACAGATTCTAACCTTTGAGCGTAAGGTCAGATAAGCTTAGCAGCCTACCCTCCGATAAGAGGGAGCTATTCTTTAACAGATAGTTAAAGAATAGCATAGATAGTTCTTCTTTTATGGCATGCAAGTCTCGAAACTGCCAATCCTAGCAATTTCCACACCTATACAAACATTTCTTTCTCAACTTAATCACTATGAGCATGTACACAGTAATACTTCAGTTAAATTTCTATTACAATACCAAGACTATCAAAACTGATGGTTTCAAATGCATTAAGAAAGCAATAAATTCCACTAATTAACTTTTGAAAAGCAACAACAGTTAATTAAAAAGAATTCAAAGTTACTAACTCATGAATCTGGTTAAGATAATGCCAATAGTGAGCATAGCTGTCATTGGGGTAAATAGTGGCTACTTAGAAGAATCTAAAATATGAAACATATTTAGTTTTTTTAAATACTTTTTAGACCACATAATTCCATACATGTCTGATGTTATCTCGATGCTTCAATATAGTATATAGTTCTAGAAAATAGCCAATTAAAGAAAGAAGTGTGTGTGTGTGTGTGTGTGTGTGTGTGTGTGTGTGTGTGTATACAGTATGTTACAGTTTCTACAATGTTACAGTTCTAACAACAGAAATCCCACATTGTGGTTTTAGAACACATGTTTCTTGTCTTTGATCCTCTTTAAAAAAAAATTTTAGGTTTGAAATTGTGATGTGGCTGACATTTATCTGTCTTTTTTCCATGGTCTTTCGATTATAGTTGACAGCAATGGAGCTATAATCTTTGGAAAAAATTGTATTTTGCACTGTCAAACAGCATGTTAGACAACCTGGCATCTTTTGTTGACATTTTCAAGTTCATCATTGAATGAGGTTATAAAAATAACACAGACTTTGAGACCATGGTTTAGGCTAACTAACAATTATGCTTCTGTTGAATTTACCGGAGTTCTGCAGTGCACTAATACGTAGCACATGCATAGAAGGTCTTTTTGTAAGCTTTCTGTCTGTGTGTGTGTGTGTGCTCAAAGGTGCATTTGGGATTGATGTAGCCTGGGGTGTAGAAGTTAAGGAAGAAAAATTGAATTGTTTTAACACAAGTTCTCCTAGGTGAACAGAATTAATCGTTATTAGTGCTCTTAAATATATGCCTAAGTACAGGCAGGATATTATTGCAGTACTTTCCCATGCTGCCTCTTATTATGGCCTGTAATTACAGCTGCTTTTACCTTGCGGCTGTGCTATCAATCTAACCAGCATGCCTTCAGCTGCGAGTAGGAATCAACGGCTACAAAAAGATTGCCACAAAAAAAAAATACCAATGTTTATAACCATCTCATTTTCCTTGCCCTTCACTGGTTTGCTCAGTAACACATTATTATTTTGGAAGGCTTTAATTGAAACATGTTTATTTATTACCCCTTTGGTTTGAGTGGAGGCCGCTAGCGTAGAGCACTAACTGCCACTAACAGCCCTGATATGAGTGAACAGAATTAAATTAAAAGCTCATAAAATGAAATATGCTTCATATTAGCTGTTTGACACTTAATTTGCCTCTGAATGAGCAGAGGAAATCACAAATTAACTGTCCTTTGTGTTCTTTCTCCCACTTTCTCCCATGGCAGTGCTATTAGACCAGAAGAAAGTGCAATTATGAACAAGAATAATTCATTCAGGGGAGAGCTCCAGTGTGCTGTTCAATATTAAAGAGTTACAGGATAAGAAAGAGTAGGAAAGTTCACCTGTCTGCATGCAATCCATGAAGACAAATATATGAAGTGGCTTGCTTTAAAGCCATTAGAGTTCACACCACGGAGCACAAGTTGATAAGAAAAGAAAACTTAGAAGATAATGACTAAAAATTACCTTTTCATATGGCGTACTGTTTTAAGCTGGTCACCTGTAAAATTGAGCTATTAGTATTTCCTCTAACACACCTCACTTGGGTTGTCAGTTAATTAAAAAGCCAATGCTAAATGAGTTAAAACATGTTACTGTATCGTGCATAGTGTACATTTTTCTCGGGGAGTGAAATTGAAACACTCTATTAGAGATTACACACATTGATCTGCAGACATGAATAAGAGGTACGACATTCTGACATGTGCACACACACACATACACAACAGTCAATTATATCACCAGTAACCTTCACATGGCAGGGGTGAGGGTATCACAATCCACCATTCAAAAAAAACTTTTCAGAAATTTAGAGGCCAAGACTCAAGCCACTCATCAGCAGTAAAAATTAGAAGGCCAGATTGGAATTCAATAAAAAGAAGAAACATAAAGATAAGCCACAAAAGTTCTGAAACCAAGATTAACCTCTAATTAAGTGACGGACAGTTCAAACTGTGGAGAAAGAAAGGATCTGCTCATGAGCCAAAACATACAAGCTCATTGGTAAAGCACAGTGGAGGCAATGTCATGGCATGGGCTTACATGGCTGCTTCAGATACAGGTTCACTATTCTTTAATGATCATGCTGATGATGATAACTTAATGGTAGTAGCAGAATGAATTCAGAAGTCTCCAGAAACATTCTGTTTGCCCATTTATGGAGTAATGCATCTAATCTAACTTCATCATGCAGCAAAACAATGGACCAAAACACAATGTTTTAGACTGGTTCTTTTGGTGATGTGCTTTTTTTATGCCAAACAAACCTTTTGGAATTATGAAATTTTATTCCTTTTGGAATTAGTTTAATCAGAGCCTGACATCTTTTGCCACATGGTTTGGTGTAATTTAGTTGGGTTTTCGATGTTTTTTGTGAGAATGGGCCTCTATATAGCCACACTACCCCATAGCCAAGATAGGTGAAGAATAGACTGAAGACTGTTGCCACATGCAGAGAGTAATTAGTACTTATCAGATATTTCTACAGTTCCTTTAATGTTGCTGTAGGTCTCTTGGCAGCCTCTCTGGAAGTTATTTTGATGATGGCCTTCACAGTGATCCATGGTACATCTAATATTTTGGAAATTCTTTTATATGCCTCTTATAACTGTTACATGTCATGATCTGTCCCTCACTGCACATACTGTGCACTTTGTGAACTCGGCCGCGCGCGGTGTGCTCCCGATAATCTCCGTCATTCACAGCATGGCAACATGCTCCCAGGCTCATTACCTTTCATTAAATAAGATACTGTACCTGCTTTGTAATCTCTTTACAGACCATAGCTTCACTCAGATGAAGCCAAGATGATGTAAAGAAAATCCTACAGAAACAGATGATCTTTATTTGGGATTAATCAGAATATATTTGTTTGATACTTTTGAACATAAGGTTGCACTGCATTCTGAACACAGCCACATCCTCAATTATAAAAGGATGTGCACACTTATGCAGCTAGGTTATTGTGTATTAACTTTTTTTTTATTGGATCATATTTTTCACTATAATATTTTTTATTTTCACTTCACTTTTATATGCTGTAATTTTACACTGAAGCTGGAAAAAGTTCTGACAAAATTTATCTTGGTTTAATTTTTTTTTAAATCACAAAAACCTGCCATTTTAACAGGGCGTGTAGGGGAATGTATAATGTGTATATATAATATATATAATGTGTATACTTTTTACATCCACTGTATCTTAATATGCTACATATGGGTACAGTGCATAATGTATTGGGTTCACACACAAACGTGTCTGGTCACTCACAGTCCCTTTTACTGTGACACCCTCTTGAACACAAGTGTTGTAGGTGTAGATATTTTTCTGTCCTTTTGCTGTTGATGCTTGACTTTACCATGGAAAAAATAGAGGGTTATAGAACTATGGACAAACATGCATGTTTGATAAGGATCATTTAAGTTTTGTGCACAAGTCAAATGTATTTGCTCATTTACCTAATTATCAAGCATGCTGAGCAGAAATGCTATGTTTAGAATTCTCTCATCTCACCAATTCCCATGAGAACCATGCAAGCATACATGCAGGCACAGACAGAAACACACGTGCACACAAGCATGGACACACACACACACAATGACTGAGATCAAACACTGGGCTGTAGCTGGCCTAGCCTTTTACACACACACACACATTTTTTTTTAGTTTTTCAGTTGCTTGCCTTACTGTATCTAAATTATACTCTGCTGCAACTTCTCCTAACCTTAATCAAGTAACTAAAATGAAATATTTTAGTGAAGGTGCAGTATTTGTTTAAAAAGAAAAATATCCCAATCTGAAAATTTTATGATGTATTTCTATAATTATGGGGACATTTTTGCATAATGTAAGGAAGCTTTATTCTTAATTGAAAAACACCAGAATTTAAAGTTTATAGTACATACCCAATAAGCCAGATATATACAATGGGGATCAAAAATCTGAGACCACTCGTGAAAATGCTTCTATTTTGCATTCTTTTCTAATTTAGATTAGCTAATATTTTCATTACAATTTATATATTTTGAACAATAACTAGAGTAAAGTATAATCTTTCAAATATTTACATGAATTTCAGAGTTTCTTCGTATATGGTCTGTCATTTGGTATGAAAATCTGACATTTTGTACAAAGCAGTTAAAATGGTCAATATAACAAATTTGCTTACATTTAAATAGGTAACTAGTAGAAATAGTTCAGAAGCTTGAGTCCTAAATATTTAAGATATTGAACCTTTAGTTTCTTTGTTTTAAACATTTAAATAGAGCAAACCTAAATAAGCCATGCTTCTACAAATAAAAAAGTAATACATTTTGTGGAATTTGATGAATTTATTATGAAATGACAAATTATTAAAAAAAATTATAGTGGCTTGAGTCTGGTCAGTGGGCCCCTATTTGCCCTGTTCCTCTGTAATGAACTGAATCTCCCTTTCTTCCTCCCATTGATGCTTTCTCTTAATCCCTTGTTCTTGCTATGTGGTGTGAGGACAGCCGGTCAGGCAGCAGCTGGCCTCATGATTAATGATGTTTATAGTTGACAGAAAGCTCCCTTATTTATCTGTATTGCTGCTCATCAGATACCATCAGTCACCTGAAAGAAAAATATTCACTCATACCAATTTTGCAGTATAATTGAGTGGAGTCACTTTCCTTCTGTCGTCTTTTTTCCCTTTCCCCTCTGTCTCCTCCTCTTTCTTCTCTCGCTCTTTCAGTGCTATCTGGCACTCTTATCATTGCCACAGTAATTTTTTTTCTGCCTTGTTTGATATGGAGAGGTTGGCTTTAGCCACATTTGACATTAAGCCGCTTCAATTTTCGCACAAGAAGGAGAGATTGAGAGAATGAAAAGATGCAAAGAAAGTTACGTGCCACTTTTTGAAAATGACTGCGTTTTTTTCTCTAGCAATTTCAGGATTTCAAAAGAAGTGAGATAAATTCTGAAGGAGAAATTGGAGAAGACTGAAGTCCTATCAGTCCCCCCCACCACCCTTATTGGTAATACATTGGTTTTATAGCTTAAACTGTTACCCACTTTTTTCCCCTACTATAAGCCTTTAAGAGGAAGCAGAATATTATGCAAAGATCAGACTGTAAGTAGTGTGAAGCATAACAGAGTACAGAAAAGAATAAAGAGAAGAAAGAACAAATAAATAAGGGTCATTTCAAAAGATTTAAAAATAACAAACATATTTAAATGATGTATTAAGCTATTAAATATATCATTTAATAATTGCGCATGTAATGTCTGGATTTTATACATTTTATACATACATTTAATACATTAGTCACCTTACCACAATTTTAAATTATATTTATGAGATTATATAATTACCACAAATATATATGTATGCTGTGTTATTAGTTTAGTTTCAAAAGAATTATAAGAACTTTTTAAATTTATTAACAGCCAGGTGGTATTATGGTATTATGACATGATAATAATTTTACTGAAACTTAAGTTATTACATCATTATTAAGTTAATGATTTTATTTTGGGTGATATATATGACATTATTAGATTAATTTGATGAAAATAATACTATTATCCTATCTGCTGGCTTCATAAATGAGGAAAAAAGAAGATAAAGGAAAAGAAATAAAAAGGTTTATAATTTCTTTTTATAGTGTCAGATAATTTTTGGCATGGCTTTTGGATTCTTAATATTTGTGCCATAAATTCTAATATGCTGAGAGCAGGCCAGATTGTTGTATTGATGAGTGAAATCCATGTAATCAAATTCAAACTTTTTAAAGACAATGAATGTCAGCCATTCAGTGGGCATAGCTTAGCTGTCAATACACTGTCTAAATTTTTTTTTTATAAGCAACTGTAATTTTTTACCTGTAAAGACTGGTTATCCCCTCTCTCTCTCTCTCTCTCTCTCTCTCTCTCTCTCTCTCTCTCTCTCTCTCTCTCTCTCTCTCTCTCTCTCTC
>JAQQZR010000019.1:7879514-7894658 GCA_030068235.1 Notoglanidium macrostoma
GTGTGTGTGTGTGTGTGTGTGTGTGTGTGTGTGTGTGTGTGTGTGTGTGTGTGTGTGTGTGTGTGTGTGTGAGAATTTGTCTTTTTATTTACTGACACGAGTAGGTGTTAAGCTTTCATAGACCTGTCCAGTGATCTAAACTAATGAGGTAGAATATGTGCATACACACACATAGACACACAAATAAATGCAAGCTGCAGAAGAATGAAATAGATGGGTGTATGTAAACAAGAACATAAAAAATAAGGGTAATAAACCCAAACTGATTCATAGCCGCAGTATCATGACCAAGTTTGAATTAGGCACATTGTTTTATTTAATTTGTCAATTTAATATCTCAGAAAAATATTGTATTTCATTGTATTCTATTGTATTGTATATGGTATTTGATTTTTCTCATGCTCCTCAAACAATTGTAACCATTTAAACAATTGTATATAACCTCTAAATACACTATATGGCCAAAAGTTTGGAAACACCTGATCATCACACTCATGTGTGTCATCTCCAAACCGTTGTCAAGAAGCTGGAAACAGACATTTGGGGTTAGGATAGGTTAAGGATCCACTGCTATGCTGATCAGAATAAAGCTCTTACTGAAGATAAATGAATGAATGAATGAATTAGCTGGCTTCTGAGCACCTTATTTTGCCCTTTGGTAACTCTACTCCCTCAGTCCTGATCATCATCTCTCACTTGACCGCCATGCGTCCACATTTATCCAGTCTGAATGACATCCCGATGTCCTTGCTGTAGATTCTGGTGAGATGGATCAATGAGTTGATGTCTCGCTCGCTCTTAGCATATGGTTTGCTGTTATCCATGTACAGGAGCTGGCTGATGGTTACTCCATTTCTGAACTTGTATCCGTATCCACTCTTTATGAAGTGACTGAGTTCAGGCCTATGCAGAACACCAGTGGAGACAGTGCATGACCTTGGTATATACCGCACTTTATGGTGACTTGTGCAATGACCTTGGAATTGGCATCAAGCATTGTCTTACACAGCCGTATTATGTTCTTGTGTGTATGTGTGTATATATATATACCCATCCCGGAAGCGTCACTAGCAATGCCGTTACACTACCCCCCTCTCAAGCGGTGACTGTCCCCAGTCACCCTCTAGCAAAGTTCACAGTCTCTGGGGCGTGGTGGGAGATAGCGTCGGCAGCAAGAGCGTCGTGGTGAAGCAGGCACGGCAGGAGCGCCCTGTGACTCCTCCCGTTCACAAGAGCCTTGGGCAGTCACAGCGTGCAGCTGGTAAGGTGCCAGGCGGTCCTGGTGTAGTACAACCACTCTTGAACGCCCCACCAACTGCACCCGATAAACCACATCAGAAAGCCTCTCCAGGACCATGCATGGCACTGCCCAATGTGACATTAATTTGGGTGACAGTCCTTTTTTCCAGGTGGGGCAATACACCCAAACCTTCTCCCTCACCCCAAAGACCCTGCCGCGAGCACGCACATCATAGGCTCGCCACTGCTTGGCCCCAGCGTCCGCCAGCACTTTTCGCATGAGTTCATGCGCGTGGTGAAGTCTCTTACGCAAGTGAAAGAAAAAGTCCATACTTGGTTTTTGCGGTAATACTGGTTTCAGCGGTGGGCTGAACACCAGGTCTACTGGGGTGCAGAGCTCGCATCCGAACATGAGTGCAGCGGGGCAAAGTTGTGTGGATTCCTGAACTGCGGTTTAGTAAGCCCACATCGCTAAGGGGAGATGTTCGTCCCAGTCCTGCTGCCGGCGGCTGGTGAGCACTGCGAGCTGAATCGCCAAGGTCCGATTGAAATGCTCTACCAAGCCGTCACTCTGTGGGTGAAGTGGCGTGGTGCGGGTCTTTTTAATGTCCAGGCGTTCACAGATGGCGGCGAACACTTCCGCCTCAAAGTTTCGCCCTTGATCACTGTGGAGCTCCTTGGGGACGCCGAAACAACAAAACATCTGCTCCACCAGTACTTTCACCGTTGTTGCAGCGCTTTGGTCGGGGACGACGTACACTCTGGCCTCTTTGTGAAATAATCCATTGCAACCTGGACGTAGCGTTTGCCCTCATCAGAGAGAGGAAACGGGCCCAGAATGTCCACCCCAACATGCGCCATAGGAGCCCCCACCCGAAAGTCCTGCAAGGGCAAGCACTGTGAGGGTCCTTTTTGTGCCGTGCAGTTGTCACAACAATGCACGAAAAGTTCTGTGTCTGTGTGGCAATTTGGCCAGTAAAACCGTTCTCGCAGCTGGTGCAGTGTCTTATTCAGTCCAAAATGCCCCGTTCCCACATGTCCATGCCCCAACCCCGACACTTGTTCGCAGAACTTCCATGGCACCAGCAGCTGTAACATGTCCCCCCATCCATCGTGGAGAGTGAGGCTGGCCCATTGATAGCGCGGCGACTTTAACTCGGGGCCGCAGGCTGAGATGGCAGTGTGGTCCGGCCGTTGGCATGCCTGCACCCACTCTAACACTCAGGCCAGGTTTGGCTCGCCCTCCTGCTCTGCTTTCAGCCGTTCCACGTTCAGCTGCGACACCACCGAGTCACCGCGCTGCTCTCCCGCCGGTGTTGCCATCACGCGCTGACATGTTCTCTCTGCCGGTGTCCGTTCGTCAGCTCACTGATAGTGTCGGCAGCGCTGTTCAGCACACGGCCATCAAGACAGCGCGTCCGCATTTCCGTGGTGCCGCCCCGCCCTGTGCTGGATTGTGAACTCGTAGTCCTGAAGCTGCTCGAGCCACCATGCCAGTTGTCCCTCAAGCTCTTTAAAGTTCAGCACCCAAGTAAAAGAGGCATGATCAGTCTTAATTAAGAATGGCTGTCCCTATAAATACGGCCGGAAGTGCCGGAGGGCTGCCACGATGGCCAGCAGATTGCGGCATGTAAGACAATAGTTCTGCTCATCTGGAGAGCGAGCGCGGCTGAAATACGCCACCACTCGCTCGCCCTGCTTATTGTTCTGAGACAGAACCGCCCCAGTCCCACATTACTGGCGTCTGTGTCCAAAATGAATGCGCATTCTGGGTCTGGGTAATCCAGCACAGGGGCTGTGGCTAAAGAAGCCCTGAGCTGTGCGAACGCGTGTTCAGTGGCTGTGTCCCATTTAAAAGTCCGACCCTTCTTTAGTAGTTTGTGCAACGGGCTAGCGATGGTTGCGAAATTCCTCACAAAATGGCAGTAATAAGAGGCTAGTCCCAAGAAACTCCGGAGTTGTTGTATGCTCTCCGGTGTGGGCCAGTCTTTCACCACGGCCACCTTAGATGGATCCGTCACTATTCCATCTGTGCTGATCATGTGGCCCAGGAAAGCTGTCTCCCACCAGAGCAGATTCCCGGGATGCAGTCGCAGGTTCGCCCCACGGATAGCCGAGAGTACTTCATGGAGGTTCGCTAAAGCACCGTCAAAGTCCCTCATGTGCACAAGCAGGTCGTCCAGGTAGACCACGCATCGTGAACGCAGAATGTCCACCAGCACCTTTTCCATGAGGTGCTCGAACGTCGCCGGAGCGTTGCAAAGTCCAAGTGGCATGTAGCGAAACTGCCACAGTCATTGGCTGATGGAGAACTCTGTCTTCGCCCTGGCTTCCGCGGCCAGCTCTACCTGACAGTACCCCTTATGGAGGTTGAGAGAGCTGAACCACCGGGAGCCAGCGACGTAATCCAGGCAGTGGGTATGAGTCCTTACACGTGGCGTCGTTCAGGCGCTGGTAGTCCATACAAAACCGCCACAAATTGTCCATTTTCTTAACCAGCACCACCGGGGATGACCACGGGCTGTCCGACGGCTCGATTACTCCTGCTTTGAGCATTTCCCACTGCTTGTCTTCCGCCGCTGTCCGCTTGGCTAATGGTAAGCGCCACGGGCACAAACGAATCAGCGGTGTATTTCCCCTTATTAATGTGATGCTGGACTAAGTTCATGTGGGCACAATCCCACTCCTCGGCCTCGAAAATGTCCATAAACTCATCCAAGAGGGCACGAAATCTCTGCCTTTGATCACTGTCCAAAACTCCGTTTAAATAGCTCGTCCACAGCTTGTTTGGTTCCCCGTGCACTTTCCCCCAATGGCACAACCGTGCACAACTCCCAAATTACTTCCATAAATCAGGCATGAGTTGCTAGCGACAGGAGGCGTTTTCCCCACAATGCCTCCCTGTCCTAGTTTAACTGCTGCTGGGGTACGTGGTCCTTTGGTGCTGGAACCTGGAGTTCCTCTCCCTCCAGGGTCTCTTCCGGCGTCCAACCCTGAACTTGAGTGGCGAGCCGGACTTGAGCGAGGTAAGCCTGTCCGTGGCGCGCTGGCTACATCCGGCATGTGGGTCGTGATTCTCTTCTGTAGCCTGTTTCCAGCAGGAGGGGATACTCTCCGCTGGGTGGCTTCCAGCCGATAGATGAGGTCTTTGATCTCCTCCACCATTGCTGTCCCACTTCTGACATGAGTGTACGTCTTTCGCCATCCATTGCAGAAAGACACCAACAAGAACAAGAGGCAACACAGGAGTCTTATGAAAAAACCCCAAACAGGGAAGCTCTTTATTAACAGGCTTGTGAAAGGGACGAGCTCTTAAAAGAACTGCTCAGCTTTTCCACTAGGAAGCAGCGCATCATCAACACACACAAGCATGAACACACCAACTGGCCGACAAGGGGCTGAACACTATCTAACCCTTATCCCTCCCATGAACGGTAGATTTACAACTTAGCCCCAAAACACACACAGTAAATCCAAATACACCCAAACAATTCCCCAAAACATTAACCATAACTAAACACACTGCACCATTCACAGAAAACACACATAAACATGAATGGAAAAACTCCCGCCCATAAGCACGCCGGGAAAACCCCGCCCATCCCGAAAGCGTCGCTAGCAATGCCATTACAATATATATCCATCCATCCATTATCTATACCGCTTTATCCGTCTGGGTCACGGGGGAAGCTGGAGCCAATGCCAGCATCTTCGGGCGAGAGGCGGGGTACACCCTGGGCAGGTCGTCAGTCTACCACAGGGCCAACACAGACAAACAACCTTTACACCTATGGGCAATTTAGAGTAGCCAGTCGACCTAATCTGCATGTCTTTGGACTGAGGGAGGAAACCGTAGCACCCGGAGGAAACCCACGCATGCACGGAGAAAACATGCAAACTCTGCACAGAAAGGCACCCTGGGTGACCCGGGGAGCGATATATATATAAAATTGTGGCGGTATGGTGGTGCAGTGGTTAGCACTGTCGCCTCACAGCACGTCCTGGGTTTGATCCCCGGGTATAAAAAATAAAAAAACGCACTCCTGAGAACTCTGCCTTCTTTTGCTCATCAGTTCTCATTGGTGAAAAGATTTAAATGTTTAAATAATCTAAAATTTAAACTAACTTGTCTGGGCATTCAGAATTTTTCAAACATCTGTTTGAAGACTAACATTGAGTGGAACAGCACAGACTCTTCTTTCTGTAAAAAGCTGTCTGCAAGTTTACCCACAAAACTTCAACATTTAAAGGAAATCAAGGGAAAAGATGTCTTACGCAAATGTACTTTATCTATTTGTTTAATTCTTGCTTAGTAATTAAATGTCAGAATTAAAATCTGAATGTGATTTGAAGGAGCAGGAGCAATTGGTGAACCTAATAGTAATAAACTTGTCTGCTGTATCTGCAGAGATGAAACAACTTTTAACTATTTTTAAGGCAGGTACATGTTTGTTCACCCAAGCAACATTAAAAAAGACACAGAAGCAATCTGAAATCCCAACATCTAGGGTTCATTTAGGATTTATATCCAGGCCTTTAGAAATAACCAGATCAAAGAGAGTGACCATGATTATGAGCAGGCCCAGCAATGTGTTGAGAGCTCAAAGTTGATTACTTGTCAATAAACTACTTCGCCATATGGTCTTTGGCATTATAAATTTAACATTATAATATTAAAATCACCATCAGTAATTACTGAATCAAAGTCTACAGTAATTTTATATAAAAGCTCAGAAAATTCAGATTGTCTATGTATTGCAGATATTTGAATTTCTAATTTCATATGTCAATATGAAATATGTCAAATTTCATATTGTTCTGCTGATCTGATGAAATGTTTTTCCTTTCATTGTTATTCTTAATCTACTGTTGATTGTACTACTGTAACATAATTAAAAAATTTATAAGTAGTGCTTTTAATTTCTTGTGGTAATATGGTAGGAAAAAGCAGATCCTTGTATTCTCTGATGCTAACCAAAATCCCTTTATTTTGGATTGAAACTATTTCAGTAGATTAGCTGATAGGCTATCCCATTATTCAGTAACTGTTGCTTCACTAATATAAGTTTGAAGGGATTTCCCCATTGGTAGACTGAAGTGGATGAGACTCCAGAGACTGTCAGGGATAGATTTTTTGGTCCTCTTGTCAAGACAAATATTTTCCCCTCCAACTCTTTTTACTTTAATTTTAATTTTTATGCTGCTTTCTTCTCTACTGTTTCCATTTTAAATAATGTTTTGTAACAGCTATCCCTATCTTGAATTCTTGAAATTTTTGTAAGTTGTTTGCGATATGGTTATATCAGTTGTATTTCACCCCTCTTAATTGCCAGGGGCAATGTCTGAACACCTGCATATTTTCTTGTCTGGATATGCACAAATATTAAGCAAAGTCACATGATGACCTAATATAATCAAAGAAAATATAGATGTTAATGGCCAGCATTCCCTGGAGCCTTCCCGCTGAGTTTTCACTGGTGAGTGACAGGTTTTATTTAATTAAAAAGCATAAACATCACTTGCTACTTAAGAAATTGTGTCTATAAATCTATAAAAACTAAACTCTCAGAAACAAAGAATTAAGAAAACATTGCAAGGTTTTGTAGGATTGATGAGAAAATTCCTGGCCATCATCATCTGATTAAGATGCTACCATGAATGCTGGCTTTGATCTTTGAAAATGTCTGCAAGGGAGGGGAACAGTTGAAATTTAGCGTGGGCTTTCCCCTTCCCTCTTGCTCTAAGATTTAGCCTCACAGATGGTGACAGATAGTGTCACCATTCATTTCCTGCTCCATTTCCTGCTTCAGGAAAGAGGAAAAGTAACACCAGGAACAAAAAGTAATAATGAATGCCAATGTTTTGTCTGTTCAGTGCTTATTCCAAATGCATCGTCATTCAGTTCCATATACACACAAGATTAATTTTTTTTTTTTTTTTTTTAGCTGAGAGACTTGGATGAAACTAAAAGCTTTGTGTTTGAAAATAGTGTACTTTTTTAAATGGTAATATCTTTTACTCTTTTTATTTTTTTAATCCAGGCCTCCTGTATTGGCAGGCAGTCCTGCATTTTCTGATATCTCCGTCATCAGAATCCCACCCCACCGGAATTCCTCAAGTGTTGGAGTTGACTCACCTTTTAGCCCCCCACACCCATACATCAACCCCTACATGGACTACATCCGCTCCATTCACAACAGCCCCTCCCTTTCTATGATCTCTACAGCCAGGGGACTCAGCCCTGCAGATGGTAAGAACTCTGGGACCTATTCCACAGCCTCTGACATTTTTTTTATTAGGCATTCCTAGCATGTATATTCCTATATGTAGCAGAACATAGTCTCTCCACATACAGTTTCCATAAATCTTTTTCATGCACAAAAAAAATCTTGTAACAGTTCACTTTTACTAATTATAATAATTTCTTAGGCAATCAAGCTCAGATTGTAGTACTTACTTTGGCACTTTTCACTTTTATGTTATGTGCCTTTTTACAGTACCAGCAAAATGTACCTTAATAATGATATCATGTTAGGCTTGTATACAATTGCAGTCAGTTACATACAGTTATCATGAACATGAATGTCATAGCAATGCTGGGCTTTCAATGACTTCTTTGAACTGTTCTTTTTCTGGGGAAGAATGATTGTACAATATACACTGCCTGTCCAAAAAAAAAAAGTCACACACATTAATATTTCATTGGACTGCCTTTAGCTTTGATTACGGCACACATTCGCTGTGGCATCATTTCGATGAGCTTCTGCAATGTCACAACATTTATTTCCGTCCAGAGTTACATTAATTTTTTGCCAAGATCTTGTAGAAATAATGGGACAGTCGGACTGCTGTGCACATCCTTAAGATTCTCAATGGAGTTAAGGTCTGTATTCTGTGGTGGATAATTCATGTCTGAAAATGAATTTTCATGCTCCCTGCACCACTCTTACACAATTTTAGCCTGATGAATCCTGGCATTGTCATCTTGGAATATGCCCGTGCCATCAGGGAAGAAGGAATTCACTGATGGAATAACATGGCCATTCAGTATACTTAGGTAGTCAGCTGACCTCATTCTTTGGGCACATAACATTTTTGAACCTAGACCTGACCAACTGCAGCAGCCCTAGATCATAGCACTGCCCCCACAGGCTTGTACTGTAGGCACTAGGCATGATGGCTGCATCACTTCCTGCACCTCTTTGATGCACCCATCACTCTGGAACAGGGTAAATCTGGACTCATCAGACCACATGACCTTCTTCCATTGCTCCAGTGTCCAATCTTTATGCTCCCTAGCAAATTTTTTTCTGATAAGCCTTACTGATCAGTGGTTTTCTTAAGGCTACACAGGTGTTTAGTCCCAATCCCTAGTCCCAGTTCCCTTCACATTGTTTGTGTGGAAATGCTCTTACTGTCACTGTTGAACATAGCCGTGAGTTCAGCTGTTGATTTTTTTACGATTTGATTTCACCAAACGTTTCAGTGATCGCCGATCATGATCATTCAAGATTTTTTTCCAACCACATTTATTCCTTGAAGATGATGGTTCCCCACAATCCTTCCAGTTTTTAATAATGCATTGGACAGTTCTTAACCTAATTTTAGTAGTTTCAGCAATCTCCTTAGATGTTTTCTTTGATTGAGGCATGCCAATAATTTGACCCTTCTGAAACAGATTAACATCTTTTCCACAACCACAGGATGTGTCTTCTGACATGGATATTTAAGAAATGAGAAGCTACTCACTGCATCAGTTAGAGTTAAATAACTTGTTGCCAGCTGAAACATAATCATCCATGCTGTAATTATCCAATGGGAGGCTCTTACCCATTTGCTTTGTTAAATCCAGGTGGTGACCTTTTTTTTGGACAGGCAGTGTATATCTTTAATAGAAAAAAACAGAAATTTACCATCTAGCTGGTGGTTTGACATTATGAAGAAGAACTCTGAGGTTTTTCATTATTCCGTCCATTTGGTGAAATGTATATAGAGTAACAACAGAATAAGAATAACAGTGGTCATACCAAATATAGATTTGAATTGGCTTTCTGTTATATACTGTACTTAAATGTATGTTTGCACATGTTGCAATAAATCAGTGCACCCATTGTCTCATTTTCCTAGAAAGATATAAAGAAATGAGGGGGAGGGGTAGCTCAAGAATTTTGCACAGTACTGTATGTATATCTTTGACCGTGTGACGGTTTTAGAAAACAAAATAAATTAAACGTTATGCAACACATTCTTGTTTTTTTCTATTAAAGATGTATGTTGTACAAACATTCTTCCCCAGAAAAAGAACAGTTCAAAGAAATAATTGAAAGCCCAGTATTGCCATGAAATTCATGTACATAATAAATGTAAGTAAACTCCTGGCTGCAACTGTACTATATAGCAAACACTTAAATTAACAATATTTTCTTCTCAGCACTGATCTCAGTATGTGTAATTGTTCCCTCATGAGGAGGGAGACTGTGCCTGGGTCATTGAATTTGATCCTCTTTTAGTACCATTCCCTGTGCAGAAAGAACAAGTGAGTGTAGTGGTCATGTTCAAAGTTAAAGGGAGGAGGTCCCAGCCCATGGTGTGGGGCAAAGGGCACAACATGGAGAGAACCAGGAAGGGAGGACAAGTAATATGGGCTTGAAGCTTCAGGTCTAAAGGGAGCTGTTTGGGTCCACTGCACAAAGCCAGAATGGAAAATCAATTACAGGGTTGGTAGGAACCTGCTGTCTTTAAAGGGGTGCTTCAGTGTGCTGGCCTCTTGGCCTACTCCATAGTCAGGGGCTTTAATTGTCTTGAGTTCGATTACTGAAGGAGACTGGTTGGAGGCTCCTTCCAGAGGCTACAGATAATTGGTGCTGAATCAAAACATGTTACTATCCCACATAAGCTGACTAACAGTGACCAAGATGTACAAAAGTATATTTCTCTTAGTTCATTGTTATGCTGTTTGCCTCAGCATGATCCAGTTCAGTAGACAAGGATTGTGAATGGAGTGTCTGTGGGTGAGTTTGAATGGAAAAAAAACCCCATACATTTATTTGGACAATGCACTCTTTATTTGTGTCAACTCTGGACACAAAGCTTTTCCTTATGATGATTGGTAAATCTCTCAAAAGAGTAGAACCTCATAACCAACTGCCAGTCATTGAAAAGGTAACAAACATACCTGACATCTAAAGTTAAACATGTCAGAATCAATTAGGGTTACAGTAGCAGTGTAATTTGTAAATTTTGAAAATAAAGTATAAAGTTCTGTTTGATTATTTCCATTAATTTGGGTCGGGTGGAATTTATTGAAGGAGGTGAGTTGTGTCAGGAAGGGCATCTGGTGGAAAAACCCCAACCAAATCTGTGCAGCAGACGACAGACCACGAACAGGGAATAAGCTGGAAGAAGAAGATAGGTTATTTTACGGTATAATAATTTGGTGATGGATACATTATAGATGAAGGAATGTATTTAAAAATGCATTTGTGTTTGTTATTAGTCTGATATACAAGTAGTGTCCACTATACAAGTCCCTGTTAATGGGCTGTTACTATAGAAACAATAATGTTTCTCCCATGAATCTCCCATTCTACCACATCCCAAAGGTGTTCCACTGGATTTAGATGCAGTGACTGTAAGGGCTACTGAAGAACATTCATTGTCATATCAACTCATTTACATGTTTATGAAACCAGTGTGAGATATCTTTTGCTTTGTTGCTTGGTTAATTGTACAGCTGGAAGTAGCCATTAGAAGATCGGCAAATTATGGCCATGATTGGATTCACATGGTTATGTTAATTGGCAGATACAAAGTGTGCCAAGAAAATACTCACCCAATATGCCACCTCCACCAAATTCTGACCCCACCAGCTGTGTGTCTCAGCAGAAATTAAGATTAATCAAACCTGTTTTTTCCAGTCTTCAGCTGTCCTGTTTTGATGAGCCGTTGCCAACTGACGCTTCAGCTAAAATTTAGCTAAAATGTAGCTTCTGGCCAAATTCAACAGCTTCCCCAATCTATTCATGACATGTCTAAACTGCCTACTTAAAATGACATACCGAAAAACCAATTTTAGGGTATTTCAACTGTACCACACAGGAAAGGTATAGTACAGATTTATATATCATTTGCAAGAAACTGATACAACCATGGGAGGGATATTTGTTTTGCTTATGATTCTATGTTTCTTTCTTTCTTTTTTAATTTTCTGAATTTTGATTTTGATTTTTTCACTTTCTCCTTGCTTCTGTCTGTACCTCACTGAAAGGATGCCCTCAGGCTGTGGTGGCATGCAGAATAACTGGATTGTTTAATTCTCTTCCAAAGCCAGTGTGCCACCCACAGCTCTTCACATCTCCAAACTTGCCATCCCATTCAGAGCACTCCGCAAAACATTTTGCTAAGGGCAAAAAAAAAAATTCAGAAAAGTGAGGCAGAGACAATTAGCATTGCAACCCTTCACCCCCCCATCCACTTAAAGACCTAATACCCATATCAAATTAATTTAGAATTTTTCCCTTTCATTTATACAGCCAATCCGAGACGCATATTCCAAGCATAGAGACTGGGCCACTAGCTACATTTTACTCCCCATGTTTGTTTATTTATTTGTGTTCCTTATTTCTTCCCATTTAATTTAGAGCTGGGATAGAGCATGGCTTAGCCAGAACACAGTGTATATAAAATGATTTTTGGATTCGCACTCCAGGAGCCAAACAGAAGGATATGGTGGGTGTGTGTGTGTGTGTGTGTGTGTGTGTGTGTGTGTGTGTGTGTGTGTGTGTGTTGGCAGGGTAAGAGGCAAAGATGGAGTGAAGGAGATAGAGAGTAAAATGCCAACCATACCTCTGTTATTTTATGCATGCAGATCTGAAGAGATTTGGTCCATTTGTTTTTAAATGGAGTTTTAACTTTGGCAGTGAGAGAGGAGGAAAGAACACGCTGAGAGGATGCAATGTGGAGTGCTGCACCTCCTGATAACACCCTGCTGCCTCTCTTCTCTGCGTTATGGGAACTTATATGGTCTGATATGTTATCCAGCTGTTCATTACCCAAATAAATACAGAGCCCCTGTCTTTCTTGCCTCAAGCATTGAGTTGAGTGCTTGTATATGTGGCTATATTACAAAGTGCTTTTTTATTCAGTTCATTTAGACTAAGAACAATCTATAGAAAAATAAAAAAGATTTAAGGAAGTATGATTTCTGGTCAAATATCTTTTTATATACCAATTGAAGCAGTCACTTAGCATATTTTGTGCTAATATCTAAACATCCATTCCTGTATTCTTAAACATATGGACAGTGTCAGTCAGGCATGTATGCATATTACATAAAATGGTGAGAAAAATTAGAAATTACAGTAATTATAGGTTAAACATGTTTGCAAATAGAAGTAGAACAATATTGTGTCAATGATAATTTTCCTGAATGAATATTTTCAACAGAGACTCAGCCAAAGGCATATTCTTAGTATTCTGCATTTTGCCTGTTCACTTAGATTTGTTATTTTTGCAGCAGTATTATCTATGTAAGGAATAAAACATGAGGTGTGCTGTTATAGGAAAAAAAAGTCAGTGGCGTTTCAGTGTGAAGCAACCCAATACGAAGAGAAAATATTGTTAGCACCCTAAGGTTGACTTTTTTTCCCCCCCCAAATAAAATCACATCCCAAAATTTATTCTTATACCAGAGTAATTTGTCAATATTTTTTTTGCTTTTATTAATTAACAAATGCTACTTATTATCTGTACTTATCTTTTAATAGCTACATAAAATGTTGTGGAACATCCACAAAACATGTTAGTTCCTGGTTATCACTTACAGTCATTCCCTGTTTATATCTGGTTTAATTTTAGCCTCTCTTTTTCTCTTACTTTCTCTCTTTAAGACAGACAGACATACAGGCAGACAGACAAACTGGGAGATGTACTTTGTAGATTCCTGGGGAGAAATTCGGTATATGTAAGCTAACAAAACAAAAAAAAGGTAGCTTGTCATGTTATTGAAAAACCACAAAGTGCAAACATCTGTATACAGAAGACTTTCCTTTGTCTGAAAATGTAGTTACAGCTTTACCTACAGGTGACTATTACAAAGCACTGACACTGGAGATAAAAATGCTTCTAAAAAACCTCATCAATATTAACAATTATGTATTTTTGATGTGGAGTGTCAGCCTTACAAGTCTATATGTAAGTTGTAACTATTAAAATGATAGTGTATTAAATAATAATATATACTTTGTAGCCAGAACTGTCAGAGCTGCTGTTATAGCAAATTAAAAAACACATTTTGACCAATCTAAACTTATTATTCAATAATGCTGTGGTGTAAATTAATATAATGTAAAATTAACTGTATAACTATGACTGTGATTTTCACCTCCCCTTATCATATTTGTTTCTTGTAGGCCCACATACTGGTTTGACCACTGCAGAATACTATCATCAGATGGCACTGCTTGCAGGTCACCGTAGCCCCTATGCTGACATCATTCCCTCCACCATGTCCACCACCGCAGGGACCAATGCTTTGCACATGGAATACCTCCAGGCTCTGGAAGGTGAGTGTTCAGACAACACACCCTGACCTTGATGTGCCTCCAAAAATAATGCAAGTTATGTACCTTTTTTTTACTTACACTCACATGCATCAATATGTTTCACGTTTAAGGTCAAATATATACTTGCCTCTTTTTGCCTCTTTTTCAGAACAGCTCATTTGAATCTCAAACTTTAACTTGATCCAGTGATTCCATCTATGACTAACTTGGATCTTTGTCACTTCAATTATAGTATCTTAAGTCAAGCGGCAATTAATGACCATACTGTATATACATAATTTGTGACTGTATTTGTTGACTGAACTAGCCAAATCAGTACCTAAAAGCTGCACTTTTTTTAGGTTTCTTGTGAATAACAAATGATTAAGACGTTACTAAGATAATAGAGTGACCTAATTTAAATAAGCCATGGTCTTAATGGTTTAATGGGGGAAGGGTGTGTGCGTGTGTGTGTATGGTAATGAGTTATTTTAAAGTGTACATAGAAAATTAAAGGCACACAGGTATCCAAGAGAGGTTGTACTGACTGGCCTGTTTGCCTTTGATGGAAACGTTTAGTCAGCCTCTTGTTAGTGCTCCCTCTCTGTCTAGTCTCCTTTCCCTCACAACCTAATTAAAACTAGCCAAACTTGCACTGGTATCAGAAAATTAATTGCTATTAAATGGGAATTGGAATGTCCCACTATTCATCATAGGAGAAATCCTTTTTACTGAGGCACTGTTTAAGATTAATAGACTGGAACAAAACAATTAGGGCTATTGTTTTTCCGATGGAGATGTAAAGGGCTTCTCCACTTCACAGACTTACTGTGATCGAGCCTGGGAAATAACTCATCCTGTTTCAACAATACATGTTCCACCCAAGCCAAATTAGCACTTAAAGCACTCTTTTAAGATGTAGAGATATAGTGTGAGAGCAAATAAAGAGAAGAGTGTTATCAAAAGTCTCAAGCTTAGAAAGAGAGCAGTAGTAGCTTATTTGGGTTTTAGTTGTGCTCCCATCAGTGTAATTACTGATGGAGGGAGGCTAATAAAAGAAGAAGTGGCCAGGTCTTTCTGTTTTCTAATGAGAACATTTAAACAATGTGTTGGCCACTAATAAGACAATGGCCATTTCAAACATCTGTACCTAACATTTTCATTTACATTTATTGTATTTGGCAGATGCCCTTATCCAGAGTGACTTACATACAGTGAATCCAGAAAGTATTCACAATGCATCACTTTTTCCACATTTTGTTATGTTACAGCCTTATTCCAAAATGGAAAGCACATGTACATAAGTATTCACAGCCTTTGCTCAATACTTTGTTGATGCACCTTTGGCAGCAATTACAGCCTC
>JAQQZR010000019.1:7899692-7911247 GCA_030068235.1 Notoglanidium macrostoma
TTTGTCAGTGACTGTATATATATATTTATATATATATATATATATATATATATATATATATTATGTAATGAATCTAGATTTTTTCAGATTCAGCATTTTGAACAGCTGTCAGATTGTAGAATCATCAACCAAGAACAAGTGAAAGACTTGTGTGTGTCCCACACATCAAAATCTGAATCCATTGAATGCCTTTGAGAAGCGCTGAGAGCAGGCCAGATTGTCAATATGCTTCAAGCATATGGAGACACACACACACATACACTCTCATCTAGTGATTTACATGTGAATGGCAGGCACTGTAAATGCTTGAAGTGTAGAGATAGAGGGGTGGAGGGGGAGAGAGAGAGAGAGAGAGAGAGAGAGAGAGAGAGAGGAGTGTGAGTAATCTTATTTGCTTGCTTGCTTCTGCTGTCTGATAAAATTAAAACAACTGAAGGGAAAAAATGAGTCATAAAGTCATTGTGTCACTCCATGCAACAAAGAAGCTACATCCCCTCAGCATCACTCTTTTCCCCTCCTCCTTCTGTCCCTCCTTTCTTGTTTGTGACATTTCCCTATGAAAAGACAACAAAAGTCATTTCTTAATCTGAAGATACTTGTCATTGTGTGCAAGTGGGCCTGTCTTTATTGAAGCTGCTTTCTAGTGAAGGCTTTTCAAAAACAGACCACTGCAATTCCATTCATGAATAAAGGACTATTCAAGGAAATTAAATGTGATTAAATATTGCTGTGACACATGGGTGAGGGGAAAGTCACTGTTATGTGGTGTGTGTGTGTGTGTGTCTGTGTGTGTGTGTGATGGTAAAATGTGTAAAATAAGGCCAGTGAGTGTAAGGACCACTTTTGAATTTGTTTTTTTAATGATTAACTGGGATCAAATTGAATTTACATGATATATGGTTACTTTCTGTTTAAGCCTTTTCCCACAAGATTCTATATATTTTTTTCATGAATAAAATCTAATAGTACTATGATTTAACTGAATCCTTGATTCATATTGAAAATATACAGAAAGGATATGAATCTGCAGTGTATCAGATATGATCCCCTTAATCATTTTTTGGTCATGATTCTTGACTTGCCAGCAAGAATCTACACTTATCCTATTTATTGAAGAGTCAACCACAAAATAAAATGATGAGAGATCAGCATATTAAAAATCAGACAAATCCAGGGCAAAAAATTTTTTGGCTAAACCAGAAACAGAATTGCAATACACTTATGAAGCAAGCCTTCATAAATAACATGAGAAAACATGGTATTTATACAAGAGCTAAGTAATTGCTATCAATTAGACTGCTTTGTGGTAACTAGGATAACACTTCTGTATTCTGGAGATTGTAACCTCTGGTAAAAAAAAATATGTAATAGGCCAGAAGGCCGATCTTCTGGGTTTAGAGTTCTACCATTCGACTGCATAACAACCCTTCACATTCAGTATTTAGAAGATGCTTTATCTGGTCATTAATCTGTTAGTGGTAAACTATCTACTAACAGATCTTTATTAATTTTAGAATGCCTTCTCCACACAAGATGTAAAATATCGAACTGTCTGCAGATGAGCCATACAGGCTAAACTAAGTTAATGTTTCTACTGGGTCATTTGGGGAAGTATGGGAAAGAAGTGTGAGATGCATCATAAATGTGTGCTGTGACATTAGGATTACATGGTCCCAAGTCCTGTCTCCAAAGCCTACCTCCCAGAGTAGGCAGTTGAGAAGTGCAGAAATGAATTGCATTGTAAACTGTCAATAGTTCTTGATGTTCTTTTAAAGACTGGTGTTGGGACTTTCTATTGTTGCATGTATTCTATATACCTTCAAAATCAAGTATATAGTTAAAAATATAGTTAAAAATGATATGAGATTATATGAAGTATAATACAAGGACTTACTGTGGGTAATTCACACTTCACTATGTTTACATACCGTAGATGGTGGAATGGCCCTTGTTATGCAATGTGCTTAGAAGACAAAGGGACATTTAATTTAGTACATTATGGGTTATAAAAGTTATCATATAATAGGGCAGATGTGTCTGGTGGATGGGAATTGGCAGATTTCCAAAGTGGGAAGAAAAATTAAGATAGACAGACAGGCAACAGGTCGCATGTCTGCTGATGACGACGCTATCAGCGCTCAGCGCATGAGTACCAATCTGAGCGTTTCATTCAGGTTGCATAGCCGTAAATTGGATACATATTGGATTTAGGACCACATATGAAAGTGACTCAAATCTGATTTGAAAAGATTTGCATGATTTGCAGATTTGCATGTCCACACAGCCCTGAAAAGATCAGATCTGTGTTACATAAAGGCAAAAAAAATTAGATTTGAGTCACTACAGCATGGCCGTGTGAATGTAGCATGAGTTTTATAGTGTAGGGAAACTTCTTCTCATATGATTTCAATGAACATTTTTGTAGTTATGGGTTCAAGTCCCTGTTATGAATTGTGAGTAAAGCAGGTTTGCTACACTCACTGCCCTTCACTAGAGATTGTTGATGGCATATGCAGATACAGAACATTTTCCCAGGTGAATACCAAAAAGTGTTATGTTTAATCCATACATTAAATGTCAAAAAACAACAAACTGGGGTTCTACTTCCTTTGGGCTTCGACCTTCACCATTGGAAAAAATTTCAGAATAAATTTACAATACAGTAAAGAGAACTGAAAGCAAGCAAGTGAGACTGATGTATGGCATCTCTGGTAACAGTCCTGGAGCTGGTAGTCTCTTGTGGTTTTCTGGCAGTTTTATATATTCCGTACTATGAATATATTTTATCTCTTTATTCAATACTGAAGTACTGAAATATTGAAATTCACTGGGCTCTTAAATAAGGTGGCTGGTGTTAGTCAAAGCTCTTGTGGTACGGGAAACCAACCTTGAAGCCCTTTTATGCAAAATATAAATTTTAAGTTATATTAGGCTTTCTCTCTTTTTGCAGCTTCTCGCTTTCCCAGTCCAAGACTGCTTCTCCGTCAGAGCAGGAAGCGCCCCCTTCCTGGCTCACCACACTCAGAGTCAAGTTTTGATTTCCAAACAATGATCCGGAAATCACCAAATTCCCTGGTGAGCATCCTCAACAGCTCGCGGCCCAGCTCATCCACAAGTGGATCCTACGGCCATCTGTCTGCTGGCACTATCAGGTACTTACTTTACTGATTACTTTACTGATAAAGAAATATACACGCCGTAATGATCTATGTAATATGCCATGTAATGTACATGTGCACAAGTTGGTTGATAACATCACTGCATACATTTGTAATGTTAAATAGATAAAATAGTAACATATTGGGCAATGTGGTATTTTTGTACACGGTACTACAAAAGTTACAGCCATCCAAGACAAGGGAAGTTCACAAAACTATATTGCAGTAGTCTGAACTTTGGAAAAAAAAACCAACTTAAAACTGAGTACTTTTGTAAAGCTAGAATATAACTGATATTATCTTAGCCTGCTGCTCTCCTATAAACTAAGGACAGAATATAGGGACAGCTGAAGATTAAATGATAGTTTTAGCTTTATGATTAAAATCTCACTCATATAATATCTAATTCTAATACATTTAATTAATTATCTGAGTCCAAAGAATATATCTTCTAGTTAATGCTAGAAGTTTATTAACTCTGTATTCTAATTGTATTTTATGTACAACAGCTTCATACACAAATGACATTCATGTCAGGGGCTTTTATATCGCCTATTTATTAAATAATTATTCTGTTAGCTTAAAGGATTCTATCAATGTGCAAGCTTAGTGTCATGACGTACTCCTCACCATTCGCACAGCGCACCGTGAAATCTCGGCCACGTGTGCGGTACGCTCTTCAGCTCCGTCACTCTCAAAGCGGAAGTGCGCACTTCCTCATAACAACGGAGAACTCACGGACTACAGTTCCCATCAACACCTGCTCCTAGCCACGAGGACTGCCAAGGGGAACAGGCTTCCAAATTGCGAAGTATTGAACTCACCCCCGTGTTGTCTGCCGAGCGCTATACCCGTGTTTTGTTTATCTGTGTTTTGACCCTACTTTCTGTATTTGGATTACTGTTTTTGGATTACCCCTGTTACTCTGTTTGCTGATTGCTCAACCTATTTTCAGGACTTTGACTACTATTCTGCCTGCCATTTGTGTACCTTAGCCTGTTGTATTAATAAACACAGTACTGCTCTTACCTCTGTCTCTCGACCCTGCGCTTGTGTTTCGACCATGAATGCTTCACCGCAACGGAGACGCAGCAGGATCTCCGTGGATTCAGGATGGGTGTATGACAATGATGCCGACCCTGTTCCTACAACAATGGGAAATGGAGCCACCTGAGCTATACGGTGAGGTGAAGGAATCTCCATGTGTTTTCCTAATCCACTGCCGTATATTCCGGGAACGTTTGGTGGAACCTAGGCCTTCAGACCTCATTTGGGCTCACCAGACCAGACTTATGTTTGCTGAAAACCTTATCAACATTCATCCATCCATCCATTATCTCTACCGCTTTATCCATCTGGGTCGTGGGGAAGCTGGAGCCAATCCCAGCTGACCTCGGGCGAGAGGTTGGTACACCCTGGGCAGGTCACCAGTCCACCACAGGGCCAACACAGACAAACAACCAAACACACTCGCATTCACACCTAAGGGCAATTTAGAGTAGCCAGTTAACCTAATCTGCATGTCTTTGGCCTGTGGGAGGAAACCAGAGCACCTGGAGGACACCCACGCATGCACATGGAGAACATGCGCACAGAAAGGCACCCTGGGTGACCCGGGGATAGAACCCAGTACCTTCTTGTTGTGTGGCGACAGTGCTAACCACCACACAACCGTGCCGCCCACCTTATCAACATGCAGCATCCAAATGTAAAAAACCCTAAAGACTTTGGTGAGGCACTCGGCTGGTTTTATGATGCCTTTACTCTGGAGGCAACTGCTCCAGAGCCCCCTCCAGAAGTAAAAAAGGAGGCAACCACTCCAGAGCCCCCTACAGAGGCCAAAAAGGAGGCAACTGCTCCAGTGTCCCCTCCAGAAGCAAAAAAGGAGGCAACCGCTTCAGAGCCCCCTCCAGAGGCAGAAAAGGAGGCAACCGCTCCAGAACCCCTCCAGAGCAAAAGAATGAGGCAACCGCTACCGAGCTCCCGCCAAGAGCCAAAAAAGAGGCTTCTGCTCCTAAGCTCCCTCTAATGGCCAAAAAAGAGGCTACCGCTCCTAAGCCCTCTCAAATGTCCAAAATGGAGGTTACCACACCAAGGTCCACTTCAGAACCAAGGTCCACACCAGAGCCAAAGTCCGGTTCCAAGTCTGCGCCAGAGTCCGGTTCCAAGTCTGCGTTAGAGTCCAAGTTCAAGTCCCCAACAGAGTCCAAGTTCAAGTCCACACCAGAGTTCAAAACAGGGCCAGGGGCAAAACCTTCGCCTGAGCCTGTTACCAAAATTTCACCTGCACCCAAGTCTGGTTTGCCACAAGGGTCAGAAGCCATTCCCATCACAGTCACTCTCCCTGAGCACACTCCTGTTCCAGCCAAAGTCACTCTCACAGAGCCCAATTCAGTTCCAGTTCCTTATTCCGCTCCTGTTAAAGCCAAGGTCGGTCACAGGGAGCCTGTTCCAAGTTCCGCTCCTGTTCCAGCTAAAGGCGCTAACAGGGAGCCAGTTCCAGTTCCTAGTTCCGCTCCTGTTAAAGCCAAGGTCACTCACAGGGAGCCAATTCTATTTCCTAATCCTTCTCCAGTTAAAGACAAGGTCGCTCACGTGGAGCCTGTTCCTGTTCCTAGTTCCGCTCCTGTTTCAGCCAAAGTCGCTCACAGGGAGCCTGTTCCAGTTACTAGTTATGCTCCTGTTTCAGCCAAAGTCACTCACAGGGAGCCTGTTCCAGTTCCTAGTTATGCTCCTGTTTCAACCAAAGTCGCTCACAAGGAGTCTGTTCCTAGTCCTGTTCCAGTTCATGCCACAGTCACTTACATGGAGTTTATTCCCGTCCAAGTCACCGTTACAGAGCCAGAGCACTCTTCTGTCATGGCCACAGAGACTGTCAAGACATCAAGAGACATCAAGGTCAAGTAGACTGCTCACGTCAAGGTCAAGGAGACTGTTCATGTACACGTCTTAGTGCCTGTTCCAGTGCAAGTCTCAGCGCCTGTTCCAGTGCAAGTCTCAGCTCCTGTTCCCGTACAAGTCACAGAACCTGTTCCCGTGCAAGTCACAGAGCCTGTTCCAGTGCAAGTACAAGTCACAGAACCTGTTACAGTAGAAGTACAAGTCACAGAGCCTGTTCCCATGAGAGTCCAAGCTACTGAACCAGTTCCAGCTCAAGCTAAAGCCTCTAGAACTGTTCCAGTTCCTGCTCCTTCATCTGCTCAGACTACAGGGCCTGTCACTACCATAGAATCTGCTTCTGTTCTAGTTCCAGTAATAGTTAAAGCTCAAGCCTCAGCGATTGTTCCCGCCAAGGTCATAGAGACTCAAAACATCAAAGAGACTGTAAAAGTCATGGAACCCACTCCTGTTCCAGATCCAGTCACGGAGCCTGTTCCTGTTTCAGCTCCAGTCACAGCTCAAGATCCTGCACAACTCTCCGAGCCTGCTACTGTTCCCGCGCAACTCTCCGAGCCTGCTCCTGTTCCTGCGCAACTTGCCGAGCCTGCTCCTGTTCCCACGGAACTCACTGAACCAGCTCCTGTTCCAGTTTGCCCAGCCAAGCCTGCTTCCTGCTTCTATGCCCAAGTTCCTGCCTGAGTTTCTACCCACGCCTTCATCATGGCAAAATTCCGGCATGGTAGCAACCAGTGATAGGCCTGCCCCTACAGGCCCAGGACCTCTGAGAAGCGATGTTGTTGGGTGCTTCGGGAGTAGCGCCTTTGGGGGGGGTTCTGTCATGACCTACTCCTCACCATTCGGAGTGCGCGGTGCGCTCTTCGGCTCCGTTGCTCTCAAAGCAGAAGCGCACACTTCTGCATAATGACGGAGAACTCATGGACTACAGTTCCCATCAGCACCTGCTCCTAGCCACGAGGACTGTCAAGGGGAACAGGTGCATCTCATTTCACGGACTAATTAAGCCATGTTTAAAAGGACTGCCTTTTGCGCTTCCAAATCGCGCAGTGTTAAAGTCGCTCCCGTGTTGTCTGCCGAGCACTATACCCGTGTTTTGTTTATGTGTGTTTTGACTTTACTTTCTGCATTTGGACTACTGTTTTTGGATTACCCCGTTACTCTGTTTGCTGATCGTTCAACCTATTTTCTGAACTTTGACTACTCTTCTGCCTGCCGTTTGTGTACCTTTGCCCGTTGTGTTAATAAACACAGTACTGCTCTTACCTCTGTCTCTCGACCCTGCGCTTGTCTTTCGACCATGCCGCGATGGCGCCAGGGCCGTGACACTTAGACTTTTTCTATTTACTTATCAGAGGACTGTATTTAAATGAGTAAATATTAGAATTTTACTATAGCTTGTCTGAGGTCACTTTCAGAATGTGACTAATGTATAAAACTTAAAAAGAGATTGTACTTTCAGCTCAAATATAAGATTACTGACTTCAGTAATCATTTACACCTTTTGTTAAGCCTAAATACTGTTTTTTCCATAGACAGTCTTATGTGACAATTTGAACTTTAGTCCAAATGCACAACAGTACATTAAAAAATATAAGATATCTGTAAAACTGTTTCTAATAATCATACAAGTTGTACACTTTCTTATAGAAGAACTACTGAGTAATTAGAGATGAAGTAATAAGTGGGTTTATCACACAAAACACAAACACAATATACAACAAAATAGATATGAAGATCACTTACAGAATCACAGGCATAGGGGTGTGTGATGGAAAATGCTTCTTAATGCCTGATGGTAAAACACATTTCCCCACATTGTATAATGCATATGCTTTAAAACCCCTAAGACACTTTGAAATGTATACAGAACAGAGTAGCAAATGGGAGAAGCACAGCATGTTTTCAGACAGAATGGACGCAGGATTTAGGACCTATCCCGACAATGGGTCTGTGGAAACAATGCCCATAAGGTTTCCTGTGGAGCCCAGATGGTCTCAGTTTGTAAATGTGTGGAAAGGACAGTCAAGCACTGCAACATTTAAAACAATATACTGTAAAAGTTATTTCCTTAACCCATATGATGTTTATGATGTCACGCCACTGTTCACGAAACACTGATCACATTGATAGCAAACATGCCCTGAGGAATATTGAGGAATATTGTAGTAAATGATATTTTATGATCCACGTTTCTGATTACTTCATTAAATCCTTTTAATCTTGGACAAGTTACTGACTCAGTTTCAAATTTTACTCCACTGTATATGAAGTTTGTTCTTTTACTTGGTGCAGAATCAACACTGGGATCAATAACCCTGAACAGGCCAACCTGATGTTTTCTTTCTTTTTTTTGCTTTCACTGAGTAATAAGGCTGAATATCCTAGCAGAATTGTTATTGTAATATGTGTTATCATTTGAGTTAAATATATTGCATCACTATTTTGAAAATTGAAATAAAATAGTGGGCAATTTTTTATTTCTACTTCTCTCTGTTAATCTATGTTCACATACTTTATGTGCAACTCCTGTTATAAACCAGTTTAAAAACCCCAATATGTTGGCCAAGAAAAGGTAATAACCTAAAGAGAAATCTAGAAGAACCCAGAAAGGAAAGAAAGAAGATGAAAAAAAGTAGATTGTTTAGTGTAGGAAAAAATGCAATGACAAAGTGCTGAACGTATTTCACTAATGAGAAAGGTGTGTTTAAAACAGACAGAACTGGCAGGGGGAAGACATGAGGAGTGGAGAACAAGAACGATAGAGAGATAGATGGCTAGGAAGAGCGGACAGTAAACCAGAGCACTGTTACACAGGCTCCAAGGCAGAGTGATAAATGAACATACAGTGGCAAAATAAACGAGGGAACTGGCTGAGTGCTATTAGGCGGAAATGTGTTAACAGACTCCTCTCCTCCTCCCTTGCATCTGTCCCTCGGATATGCATCACCTGATTAATGTTCCCTCAGTCAGAGTGTAGACCTCAGTAGAGCTCTCTACCCCAATGCCACTACTGTACAATTGCTCACAATGGAAATGGAGGAGAAGAAAAAGTGTGATGGATGAAAGGGTCACAAAAGAAGGGGACATAGTGGGGAGGATAAGCCTGGGCTGGGGACACTAACCCTGGCTCTACAAGAAAAGAAAAGAGAGAGAAGGCAAAGTAGACAGGAAATTGTAAATAGAAAATATGGTGCATGTCTTATGGCATAGTTGCTTGAGTTCAGAGTGAAGTATAATATTTTTGAACTAAAAACAGCTTGCAGTATTTTTTTGCATTTGTTAATGCAACCTTTTGTAGCTGTCAGACAACAACTGAGCAAATGACTAATTAATAATTATTCTGAGCTTCTTTCTGAGACATTAATCTCATTAAGTAAAGTAATGTGTAGTAGAAAACTTGCAGCTACAAAAATAAGCTTTTGGAAAACTTAATTGTTCATTACACAAGGTAGAGGAACATCACTTAATATGTGTAAATGTAGCTAATTAGTGATACAAATATGATTAACTGAGTCATTTACATCATTTTACATTTATAGCTTTTACTGGTGGTAGTGATTTTTTGTTGATTGTTTTACCTGAACATCTATGTTTATTTTGGAATATTTTTCATTTTCCTACCAGCTTTTGGTGAAATAAATGGCAAAGGGAATCTTAATCAAATCAAATCTTTTATTTGACCTACCCAAGAGTTGCATTTAATTAACTTGATTTTGGTTTGATTGATCAAAATTCTTTTTAAGCTGTTTTATAGTCCCCTCCAAAAGTATTGGAGCAGTGCCACAATTATCGTAATTTTGCCTCTACCCCACCACAATGGATTTGAAAAGGGGCCATCAAGAATCAATTAAATTGTAAACTATCAGCATTAATTCAAGGGGTTTAACAAAAATATTGCATTAACAATTTAGGAATTACAGGAACTTAGTTTATGATAAGAAATTAAAATTTTTTACACAGTCCCTCCATTTTTACAGGTTCAAAAGTAATGGAACAGTTGACTAATAAGCAGTTTCATGGCCAGTTAGGGTCTGTTTCCTCATTATTTTTTTGGGCAAATTAAGGAGATAAAGGTCTGGAGTTGATTGCAATTGTTTAATTTGCATTTGGCAGCTGTTCATGGGTAGCTCTCAATATCCAGTCGAAAGAGGTGTCGGTGCAAATGAACGAGGCCATCATTTAGGCTGATTGAACAAAGCAGACCTATCTAAAAGATAGCACAGTCTTTAGGAGGGGCCAAATCAACAATTTGGTTCATTTTTAAAAAGAAGGACTGCATTGCTGAGCTCAGCAACACCAAAAGGCTTGGTGGAAGCAAATGATTGTAATATTCTTTCCTTGGTTAAAAAAAAAACTTCACTACCCCTAGCCAAGTGAAGAACACACTCAAGGGGGTAGAGATGTTCTTGTCAAAGTCTACTATGAAGAGTATTCATGAATGTAAATAAAGAGGGTTTATCTTAAGATGTGAACATAGCACTAAAAAACAGAAAGGTCAGATTAGCCTTTGCTAGAAAGCCTGCCCAGTTCTGGAACAAGGTCCTTTGGATAGATGAAACCATGATTAACTCGTACCAGAATGATGGGAAGAGAAGAGCATGCAGAGGGAAAGCAAGGACTCATGATCCAAAGCATACCACATCATCTGACAAACATGGTGGACATTGGCACATGTGGCTTCCGATGGAAGTTGGTCACTTTTGTTTATTGATATGACTGCTAATGGAATTAGCAGGATAAATTCTGAAGTATATAGAGATATACTTTCTGCTCAGATTCAGTCAAATGTTGCAAAACTGATAGAATAGGGCTTCACAGTTTAGATGGATAATAGCCCAAATCATACCATGTTTTGTTTTGTCCTGTGGAAATTCATTGTGGGGAAACATTCATTCAACAATCTAAATTCAGCAACAGAATAAGGTTACTGAGCTGAAGAAGCATCTACAAGCTGTTACTAGGCATGTAATCATTCCCACAATCCTCAATTCAATTTGATTCTATTCAATTTACGATATTGTTCATGATCTAAAATATTGCTATTGTTAAGTTAAAAAAAAACTTTTGTTTCATTTTTTAATAACCAACAATAACACTGCACAACAATTTTTTTGACAAGTCTTGCTTCCTGAAATGTTTTTGCTGATTGTGGCAGGTACCTACTGGGTATGCACAAATATAGTTTTGGTTTTACTGCATCATATAGGAACTCTGAGAAATATACATTTATATGTTTACTGACAATAACATATTTAGTCACATTTATGTTTCGCATAAGCTATTAAATTCAACAGAATTAAAAGTGTTTTGCTCCTGATCTTCATTGTCTTGTATGCTTTGAGAAGTTTGTCTATCAGGTGAATGTAGTTTGGGGCTCTGTAATTGTCCAGAAAATTGTCAACAATGTCTTTGAATGCTTTGCAGGCAATTTTTTCCGGCCCAACTAACAGATCTTCAAACCGCTTGTCACTCATAGCATGTCTGATCTGGGGGCCAACA
>JAQQZR010000019.1:7917527-7931315 GCA_030068235.1 Notoglanidium macrostoma
ATATATAATTAGAATGACCAGGAATGTGGTGACGGTGGAAGGAAAAGCTAGCTGAGATGACAAGAGGAAGAAACCTTGAGAGGAACCAGACTCAAAAGGGAACCCATCCTCATTTCGGTGGCACTGGAAAGTGTGATTACAATTAACACACTTAAAAAAATTGTTACATAATTCAATAGAGTTTAACATAAAGTCTATTCTGCCTCAGCTGTGTCACTGAGGGAGATTTGGGTGCATGACTGTTGATGGTTCTATGCTATTGTAGCAGAACCACTCTTGTCAACAGCAGTCCACCGTCATCTTCACAGTTCTACATGGATGTTGAGGCAGTTCATATGGTGCCATCCTTAACAGGAGAAAGTGGTTTCCAAGAGATGACTCCAACCAGAAGTAGGACATCAGGATGGATCAGGCAGGTCCGGAAAGCAGAAGGGAGTCACTGGAATCTCAGGAGTAGCATGTGCAGCTCGACATACAGAGAAAGAGTGAGCAAGAGCGAGAGAGAGAGAGAGAGACAAGAGAGAGATGGGAAAAGAGAAAAGGCAGATTGTTAGGTATGCTCATTGCCACGTAACGGTTAAGGAACAGAGTATATTGTGTGCTGAGTGAAAGCAAGAACTCTGGCAAGGCTAGCTATGACAGCATAACTAAAAGGGAGAGCCAGAAGGGGGGGAGGGGGCAACATCCGAACATCCCAGCAGAACCTTTCAGATCTGCCTAGATTTAAACACTGAGACCATGTCAGTGTCTCGAACACTAATTGGAAGGCTGTTCCATAACTGAGGGACTTTATGAGAGAAAAATCTGCTCCCTGCTGTAGCTTTCACTATTTGAGGTACCAACAAATAGCCTGCACCTTTTGATTTAAGTAGTCATGCGGGGCCATAAAAGACCAGAGGTTCGCTCAGATACTGAGGTGCAAGACCATTCAGTGGTTTATAGGTCAACAGTAGTATTTTATATTCTGTGCGAAATTTGATTTGGAGCCAATGCAGTGTATATAAGATAGGGGTGATGTTCTTATATCTTCTTATTCTAGTAAGGACCCTTGCTGCTGCATTCTGGACTAACTGGAGCTATTACTGGGACATCCAGACAGTAAGGCATTACAATAATCTAACCTAGCGATAACAAAAATGAAGTAGTTTTTCTGTGTCATGCAGACACTAATAATATTATATATAATAATATAATATATTATTATTATTATTATTATTATTATTATATTATATATAATATAATAATATAATATATCTAATCTTACTGATTTTCATGAGATAAAAGAAGGCTGTCCTGGTGATACTATGTACATGAGCTTCAAATGGACTCAATAATTACACCAAGGTCTTTTACTTTGGCACATGGTGAAACAGAAAGGCCATCCAGAGTTACTATGTAATTGGAAAACATACTTCTAGCTACATTTGGTCCTAGTACTAGTACTTCTGTCTTATCAGAATGAAGTAGAAGGAAGTTAGAAAGCATCCATTGTTTAACTCTTCTTTGTTCTAAGCCTCCTAAACTGTTTTCCTATGAAAGTCCATTTCTGCCATTTAGGACAAATATCGCAGAAGATAATAACTAAAGACTGACATACTGCTGCTGTCAAAAAAATATGAAAAAATATCCTGTGGAAGTTCCTTCTTTTTAAAAATAATGAAGAGTTTAGATTTATCTTGAGATAACTCTGGGTTATTATATCAAAATTTGGACTTTTTGTTATCTCAAAATTTTAACAAAACTATAAAAAGTCTATGCAAATAAAGAACTTTGAAAGTCAGAATATTTACATATTGACATACAGCTGCATATGTTGCACATCATTGTTATTTTTACCAGGCAGAAATGGGCTTCCACGGATTTTTGTTTGCCACTTTCTCTTTTTCCCTAATTCCTGGTGTAATTCATGCATCACTGCCCTCTAATGGACCTTGTCTAATGGACAAGGTCACCTGATGCGTAAATATGAAGACTTCACCCTATACGAGCATGACATGACACCCTTACAGAATTATAATTCAGCCCACCTACCCATGTGATTCTTCTTCATTTTAATGCAGACAGTCAGTTCATGAAGATGTCAGCAGCTTCTAAACACTTGACAGTCTCAGATATTTAATGAGTGTTTGATGATTTTACATGATGCTGGTTAGCAGCCACTTATAATCTTGTTTCCATGTTAAGCCAACACATGGAAAATATATAACAAAAAAGTTAACATGAAGTTAACATTTGTCCTACAGTATCACTTTAGGAAACCAGAGCCATTGATAGACTTACAGTGACACCAGTGTGGTTTCTAAAAGCTAGCCTTAGTGTTCGCAATTCTCCAAGAAGAGTGGTTCTTGGAATTTTCTGAATAACTGTAAAATAAATTTCCCCTCCTAACATAACCCAATATTCAAATTTTAGGCTTAGTATTAGCAGTCAGAGCTTCCTCTGACAGAACACTGTAGGTTCACGTTATATACAGACCTAACTTTTTTTGGGTAATGAGGTTTGGACTAAATAATAAATAAAGGCCAATACGGCATCTACATTTATTTGGCGGCATATGCAGGTGCAGGAGCTCAGTAGTCTCAGCAAAACAGCAGCGTTTTTGTTATTTTATGCAAGTTATGTCTGTCAGTTTAAGCAGTCCACACAAGTTTTTACAATGGATGTCTGCTCAATATTAGAAATTGAAACCAAGACTATGGCCTGATAACTTACACATTATTCCACCAGAATAAAATCTATAGTTTATGATATAGCTTACTTTTTAGCAAGACCATGGTAGCAAAAATCAGCCACAGCAACTTGCATATCATTAGTGCATGATACCGCTATGGCTTGTGATATGGCAGATATATAACCTTTGTTGTTAATAATGCAACTGATCAAATCCACTATCTATGACTTAATAAAATAATCACATAGCTGAATGTGTTTGAAAGTTTTACTTTTTGTTTGGTTTAATAATTGGACTGATAAGAGGAGTGCCTTGTTGTCTTTGCCAGTATGACTCTCAGTTTGTGCTCTCAGTTACTATCTTGTAAATTGTAAAAAACAGATCTTGTACCCAGCCACTGCAAAACAGTTCATGAACTTGGAGGGATTTGTAACTTTTAGGCCCTGTTTACACTTGGTTCTAAAATGCATCTTGGGCAAACAAGTCACAAGTGGACAGCTGAGACACATCGCTGTTTATACTTGTGTCTCTCAGGCATCTCCAATGCGTCCAGCTGACCAATTTTGTTCAGATTTTGTTACTGCCTACATAACTTCTGCTAGAAGGTCAAAGGCCCCATGCACAGTTATATTAAAACATTAAACCTGCATCATACCATCATTATTTTTCTTGCATTCCAACCACGTACATCAGTGCTCCTCTCCATTTTTTTCTAGAGTGTTGCACTGTTACCAAAAAAACCACATCGTCCAGCATTAATGACGTATTTTCCTCTTATGTCCATGTCGGTGGTGCATCAGGACACATTAGCGTTTACAGTATGGAAAATATGTGGTCAAATGCATCCCAGACCACCTCAGCAAATGGTTTGAGTGAGTGCATCTTGAATGCATCTTGGAAGTCGTTTACACTTGTATTTATCGCTGTCCAGTTGTGATCAGATCACACAAGAAACATTTAAATACCAAATGTAAACAGGGTCTTAAACTCACCCACAGTGTATGCACTCAGTCCAAAAAACAAGATAGTTTGTTGTAGTCTGTAATGTCCAGGTATGTAAGTGGGGGTAGTGCATTGGGGTGTGTAAGCCAGCCTTTGGCTGACATGACATGTGATTAAGTTTTTTATCATGCTTAGTTTGTCCAAACAAACTTTTAGATTTGACTTTTTAATCAAACAAAACAAAAGGTAATCGGGTAAGCACTGTAGCAGGCACAGGTCCAACCTCTGAACATGCACCACAGCATAATGTACCTTCACATTCTCTATAACCGGGTGCAGAGCCTTCAACATGATTGACAAGAGGTTAGAATACACCATTGGGGCAGTGCTACTTCTTCTCCTCTCCTAGTGGACTGCGGGCAGACTGAACCCTACATTGACTTATCACCTCTTGAGGTACAAAGTGGAATTACGAGACAGGACAGCCCATCCTGTCTCATGACTCGCTGGTAAGCATGGTAACTTCAGTAGATATTTCTGCAACACAATACATAGATGTCATAATACATAACATCAAAATTTTCACAAAACCTTTCACATTCTGTTAATAATCTTAATTTTACTAAAATTCTTACATCAGATGATACAAAAATCTAACATCAAAAGGAGGGAAAAAACATTAAAAAAAATATCAAAATGTCTAGTGGTCGGTGTGTGCGTGTGCGTATGTGTCTCTGTGGTTGTAGAGGGGGACAAGCTGCTCCAGCTTGTGCTTGGGAGATAAAGACAGGCTGATGGGGGAGGCAGACCCCTCTTCTCCCCTAACATACCCTCTGGCTGGAGCCTTTAATTGGTTAAATGTGAATTTTTTCCCCCTTTTAGATCCGCTTTAGGATTAGACACTTTATCATTCTGGAGTATCTTACACAGAGATGAAAAGGCAAAGCAGAAATACACATGCCAATTCCACCCCTCCCTCCTCCTCCTCCTTTCCCTTATCCCTCTTTTTTCTAGTCCTCTCATACCATTTAGCCTCTTTTTCTGCTTTTTTCACAGACAAAGCTTCACTGATTGACATGAAAAAGGAGTGTATGATTTATTAGTGTGACTGATAAAGCTGAATGCTGTTGGAATTTCCCACTTTGGGGAAATAGCCTTGTAAACAGGCTCTTTTCATGCATTGCTGCATTTTAATGGGGCCACAGCTCAGTAAAAAGGATGATAAGCAGATAATATAAATGGGTTTAAGAGTTGGTAAAAAGCTGGTATGGCTCAGTAATGTTTTTCCTGCTTTAGGTTTTTGTATGAGCCTTGGTATGTTTCTTTGTTCATTTTATGTCCTTTTGTGCAGTTGTAAATTCATCATAAATTAAAATACTATATAGTAAAATACTGTATATAGTGTATATAAAAGTGCTTTGGAAGGTTAAGGGCTTTTGACCATCCTTGGGTCTTGCTCTGCTTGTAACCTTTATTTAAAGGGAAATATTCTGATGTAGGATTTACATATACAGTGGATATAAAAAGTCTACCACCCCTTGACTTTAGTGGCTTGCTTCCCTATTAAAATTTATGCATTGTCAAGCCAATGGAGACACTTGTAGGTTAATGTAAGTAACTATCTAGCTTGTTAGTACACATTACTTTTTTACCTTCAGACTGTCTGAACTGTAATGCTAACATTAGTTAGTTTATAACTTTTGCCTTAAGTTACAGTTTAACTCACGTTAGCTAGCTGATGGCATGCCCTTTTATTTTCAAGGTTGGCTTGGCATTTCATTACTACTATAAAATCTCACATTTTAACTAATCTTAGCTTGCACTGATGCTCAATCATAAGCAGTGACGCATTGGAGGCCTAATTGTTGTAGAGATGTTTTAACATCCATATACAGTTTATTATTTTATTTTATTAGTCTTTTGTTTGGCTGGGGTGGTTTAGTTAGTCTTTTGCCTTTTTGATATTAACTTTTATAGTAGACACCCCCTTTGTTTTCACTCAAGATTTCAGGAGTTTTATCTGGTTGTGTAACTGATATTAATATTAAATAATATTAAATTGTGTTCTAAAGGGTGAGTAATTGTATTAGCTCAAATTATGATTGCTTGATTGAACTCAGATTTAATTCACAGAGCCAACATGATCAAGAGGAAAGGTGATATGCTATTTTTAGCGCCAAAAAAACCCAAAAATTTTCGATAAATTGAAACTTGGTAGAATTAGTACATAGAGATTAATATTTTCAAGATATAGAGATTATTATTGGCTCCTAGAATTTCTGAAGCAGGGCCATAGTTATAAAATATATTGGGGCACACATTCCAATATTCAAAAATTATCAAAATGCCCCCATACTGATTTTAAAAATAAAAATTTAAAATTGCTATGCTACAATAGGCAACCATGCACCACCGTCTGAAATGATCATTAGCAAATGTAATCATAATCATACCTAAACTTAACAAATGGCCAATTTTTGCATTAATGCATAAAGTTCTGTGTAAAGTTAGTATCAGTTAATGTCAGTTGTTAATGGGACACTTATTAATGGTACGGTGTTATACATAATAAGGGCTGCACCCTATTACCCTTATTTTTGCACACTCCCTCACTCGCTCCCTTATGCCCAGTAGGGAATGAGGGACCAAGTGCTGATTTTTACTGAAATTACCCGTTTGCTGCAGGCATGCCCAAAGTCTAATCAGGAGCAGACTTTGTGGAAGGGAAATCCAGTCTTGATGACACCTGAGCATAATGAAATTATATAATGCACCTGAAATAATAAAAGCACTGGTTATTAGGATAATTAGCATGAACAGAGGTGTCATTTTGTGCAGATTACTCTAACAATACAATAAACAGAGTACTCTAATCTCCTAACAAAATGCTTCAGTACATCAATGAAATGGGGAAAAAAAATGGTGCAATGAAATCATGTTGGTGCAACCAACTGGGAAATTAGCACCAGTGTGAGCAGAGGAAAAGTTAGTCTGGAGCCCTGAAATATGTAAATAAAAATAATTTAAACCTTGGCCACAATATCTAGATTTGTCTTTCTTATCACAGTGCATAGATTGCATTTATGTACATAAATGTATATACAGTGGCAAGAAAAAGTATGTGAACCTTTTGGAATGTCATGGTTTTCTGCATCAATTTCTCATAAAATGTAATCTGATCTAAGTCAAGGGTATTGATAAATATAATGTACCTAAAATAGTAACACAAAAAAAATTCTGATCTTTCATGTCTTTATTGAGAGCAACCATAAAACAACTCGGTGCTATTGGAAAAAGTATGTGAACCCTTGAGTTAATGACCTCAAAAAAGCTAATTGGAGTCATGTGTTAGCATACCTGGAGTCTTGTCCATACCTGGACTTGAGCTACTTTGACTTATAAAAACCACTCAAACTTAGAGTTTGCCACGCACAAGAAGAATACACTTATGTGAACTATGTCTCGCTAATAAGACCTTTCAGAGGATCTATGATCAACAATTGTTGATTTACATAAAACTGGAAAGGGTTACAAAGGGATGTCAAAGACAAATGGAGACACTTTGGGACTGTGGTTACTCTACCAAGATGTGGGTGCCCAGTCAAAATGATCCCAAGAATCCAAGGAAGACATCAATGAGGTAAAAAAAAACAACCCCGAGTGACCGCCAAAGATTTGACGCCATCATTAGAATGGCTAACATCTGTGTTCATGAGTCTACAGTACATAAAAAATTGAGCAAGCAGGGTGTCTATGGCAGGACACCACAAAGGAAGCCACTGCTTACTAAAAAGAACATTGCATGCCTGAAGTTTGCGAAAGAGCACATTGACACTCCACAGGTGTATTGGCAAAATGTTATGTGGACTGATGAAACTAAGATTGAACTAGTTGGAAAGAACATGCAGTAAAAAGGCGTAAAAAGGCCACTGTGTATCATGAAAACGTCATCCCAAGCATAAAGTATGGTGGAGGAAACATCATGTTTTGGGCCTGCTTTGCTGCATCAGGGCCTGGCCAGCATTCAAACATTGAGGGGAAGATGAATTCCCAAGTGTATCAAAAAATTCTTCAGGATAATTTGAGAATGTCTGTATGTCAGCTGAAACTCTATAGAAGTTGGGTGATGCAACAGGACAATGATAAAAAACACTGGAGCAAGTCCACAACAGAATGGCTTCAGAAAAACAAAATCCACCTTTTGGAGTGGCCAAGTAAGAGCCCAGACCTCAACCCAATAGAGATGCTTTGGAATGACTTGAAGAGAGCCATACACATGAGATGTTCAAAGAATATGACAGAGTTAAAGCAGTTCTGCCAGGAAGAATGGGCTAAAATTCCTCCTGAACAATGTGCAGGTCTGATCCACAGCTACAGGAAGCTCCTGGTTGAGTTTATTGCTGCCAAGGGGGTCAACCAGGTATTAATTCCACTTACTTTTTCACTATGTTTTTTTTTTAATGTCTTTTCTCAATAAAGACATGAAAGGTCAGAATTTTTTTGTGTTATTATTTTAAGCACATATGTTTGTCAATACCCTTGATTTAGATGATCATATCACAATTTTATGACAAATTAATACAGAAAACCATGAACTTCCAAAAGTTTCACATACTTTTTCTTGCCACTATAACTGTGTCATCAGCATAACAGTGGAAGTTAATATCATGTTTACAAATATTATTATCCAGAAGTAGCATATATAAACAAAATGGGCCTAAAACAGAACCTTGCTGTGGTGTACATCTGTACTTACATTTACACGAACAAACTGATGACAATCAGTCAATAAGACCTGAGCCAGGAGAGGACCGTTCACTTATCTCCAACAAACTTTTTTAATCTATCAAGGAGAATAGTATGATCAGTGGTTTAAAAAGGTGCACTAAGGTCAAGTAACACAAGCAAGGAGCAACAACCTTGATTATAGGTAAGTAGTAGGTCATTTAACACTTTAACCATCATGGTCACTGTGCTATGGTGAGGTCTGTATCCTGACTAATACCTTTAATGAATGCCACTTCTATGTAGGTATGAGAATTGGCACCAGTAGAAATCATGGGCCCTATTAAAGAATATATTATCCCCTAAATAAAAAACATCCAGTAACCCAGAGAACCCACACTTAGTGATCTATTGGCTCTAAACAACAACTTCAAAATGTCATAGAAAATATATAAATTTTCACCACTGGGTGGCAGTATTTACTGTATGATCCATCCTGTCTGTAGCTACAAAATGATTGGATTCCTTACTGCTGCAAAATTCCTCAGATAACAGACTTTACAGTTAATCTATCTGTCTCCTTCATGTACTGATTCACTGTATGTGGTTACATTTTATATTAAAATAACTAATTGATATTATATACTAAAAATGTCATTTAGTTACTAAACTTATTTTAACATGCCTATTTTAATCTATGTTTTTATTCACACATTCACACTGATACAGCCTCAAGAACGCACATACACACCTTCAAAATTATTCACACTTACACATAGAATCAAACAGGTGCACATGCCTGTTTGGCACCTGTAGGCAAACACAAGTTTGTATAAGCCTTTGCAGCATTCTTTAGAAACCTATTTAAAGGTCTGCATAACAAAAAAACTAAACAAAAAAAAGCTACTGTTCACCTCTTTCAGCTGTGTGAAAATGTAGCAACCTAACATTACATGATCAAAATTTAATTAAAAGCTCAGTGAATGTGTATATTATATATTTAAAGTTACACTGCCGAAGTTACAGGGTAACTTTAAATATATAATACATCCTTACAACCACCTTTTTTTTTGGGGGGGGGGTCATTTCAAAGTATGAATACTTTGTGTGCCAGCAGACAAAGAATAGGCCAATCTTTATTATTAAACCCAATTCCGAAGTACAGCTTTATAAGCGCATTCATGTCACCCATTTGGACAATTCTGACTTTAACCTGTTAGCTATTTCTGATTTATTATTTCTCAGAAATTATGTCTGACTTTTTCTCTCAGAAATTATGATTTTAAACTCAGAAAATATCCGAACTAAAAGATACCAAACTATATTCCGTGAAAAAATATTTACGTCATCTTTGGGGGGGGGGGAAACGTGACCAACTGTCGACCCTTCTTCTCCCTCTCACCTTTCTGTCCTTTCTTTTTTGAAATCCCAGTTTCATTTTCACTAAACACATGAGAAATGTTTTAAATCTACCAAAAAAATCCCTAATAGTTGCTACAGTGTCCGTGACAAAATGACAGTTAAGTGGAAAGGGGCGATTTTAATTTGTCAGGTAGGGAGGAGGTGAGGATATTAATTAACCAATTTTAATTAACCATCTCTCTGTTAATTGCAGCGCTGCTTTGGTGACTCCCTTCTGTGGAAATAAGTAGCCAGGGTTGTGAGGGTTACTTTAAAACGTATTCCGCTGCAATTACTAATTACCTGTTAAAATATTTAGTAACGTAATCTATTTACCACAAAAATATTAATGGAACTGATTACTTTACGTTACTATTGGATTACCTCAATACCAAATATTAACTGGTATTTATTTCATCATTATTTTGTTAATAATATGATAATGAATTGGTTACTGTAAGATTAGCTATGATTTCATTCAAGACCAGAGTGGTGATGTGAGACTCGTGAAGTGTTGTGTGTACGTGTGCATGTAGTATATCGTCATGCTTCGGGAGTAACAGAATACATGGAACGGCGTTACGTAATCAGGATAAAAAAAGGTACATGTATTCCGTTATAGTTACAGAAAAAAAGCTGTAATCAGATTACAGATACTTTTAGTAAAATGGGGATTGTTTACAGGATTACAATTTTATGAAATTCATAAGGGCTATAACAACTAATCAGCAAAATAGATAAAAAAAATAATTGCCAATAATTTAATTATTAGTTGTGAATCACACTGTGCACGCGATATGTCACTTCATAAAATCAATAAAGTGAAATGGTGGAGCAGAGACATCAGTAGAACTTTTTCTATGGTATGAAACTCTTTACAGTCCACTACTCTTTTGGCTTCATGACTTAACTTGTGTTTTAATATTAAAATTGAATATTAATATTACTTGTAAGTAATATCATTCGTTTGTGGGAATGTGAGGAGAAGTGTTATGTTTCTCTTTGAATTGCCCCGAACAGCCTTGTTATATTTTGTTAAGCGGCAGCTAGCGAAGCTATTTGAATCAATTAGCTTAAAGTAAAGCGTTAAACTAGCCTATTTTTTCCGACCCTGCTTTCGGTTCACAAGTTGATCCATTAATCCCGGACACTGAAAACAAGAGTTAAATACAAATGTGTTAAGCTGTTCAATATAAAAACATCTGAATTCCTTCTAAAATAATCCATGACTTGGACAGTACTTCAGTGTCTGAACCATTGAACTCACACCCATCAGGATTAAGTGCTCCGAGAGGCTCATCATGAGGCACATCAAGACCCTGCTGCCTCCCTCACTGGACCCCCTGCAGTTCGCCTATCGCCCCAACCGGTCTAAGGATGATACTATTGCCACCACCCTACATCTGGCCCTCACACACCTGGACAACAAGGACACTTATGTATGAATGCTGTTCATAGACTTCATTTCAGCATTCAACACAATCATTCCTCAGCACCTGAATGGGAAGCTAAGCCTGCTGGGCCTGAACACCTCTCTCTGCAACTGGATAATGGACCTCCGGACTGAGAGACCTCAGTCAGACCAGATTGGGAACAGTATCTCCAACACCACCACACTGAACATGGGGCCCCCCAGGGCTGTGTGCTCAGTCCACTACAGTTCACTCTGCTGTCTCATGACTGTGCAGCAATGCACAACTCAAACCAGATCATCAAGTTCGCCGATGACACTACCATGGTGTGTCTTATCAGCAAGAACGACAAGTCAGCATACAGAGAGGAGGTGCAGCAGCTAACAGACTGGTGCAAAGTCAAAAACCTGTCTCTGAACATGAACAGAACCAAAGAGATGATTGTTGACTTCAGAAGAGCACGAAGTGACCACTCTTCCCTCAACATCAAAGGATCCTCTGTAGAGATTGTCAAGAGCACCAAATTCCTTGGTGTTCAAATGGCGGAGAACCTCTCCTGGTCCCTCAACACCAACTCCATAGCCAAGGAATCCCAGCAGCATCTCTACTTTCTGCGAAGGTTGAGGAAAGCTCTTCTCCCACCACCCATCCTCACCACCTTCTACAGAGGGACAATTGAGAGCATTCTGAGCAGCTGCATCACTGTCTGGTATGGAAACTGCACCATATCAGACCACAAGACCCTGCAGCGGCTAGTGAGAACAACTGAGAAGATCATTGGAGTCTCTCTCCCCTCCATCACAGACATTCACCACACACATTGCATCCACAAAGCCACCAGCATTGTGGATGTCCCCACACACCCCTCACACAAACTCTTCACTCTCCTGCCATCTAGCAAGAGGTAACAAAGCATTCAGGCCCTCACTGCCAGACTGTATAACAGCTTCTTCCCCAAAGCCATCAGACTCCTGAACACTCAGAAACTGGATACACACAAACACTCACACACACAAATGTATACATTCATCTACCGCTGCAATTTTTGCACATTCGAATTGGTCTTGTCTTATGATGTCTGCACTGTCTGCACAGAAGACAACATACAGTGCATGTGTACAAACATGTGCAAACACCGCAAAGATGACATAAAGTGCAAGTGCACTTTATGTCGTCTTTGCTGTGTTTGCACATGTTTGTACACATGCACTGTATGTTGTCTTCTGTTGCACACGTGCACTTTTTGTACTTCTGTGAAGTCTTCTGTGTAGTAGTCTCACTATGCACTGTATCATCTGTATATGGTAGAAATGACAAAAGCCACTTGACTTTTCAAAGGTCTATGACAAGATTGGTCGCTTCAGGATGAGCTGTATTTGATGCCAATTGATATAAAAAAAAATCTGGTGAGGCAAATTTAACATTAATCCCATTTTATACTTGGTAACTTGCATTCGTTTTTCTGACCTGTTAAAACCAGGCTGTTGTCTCAGTCCATTGTGGCAAATTTATTTTAAGTAGGATGGCTAGACTTTTACAGGGGAAACTATTTTTTTTTATAAATATCTGAAAATATCACATACCTTCATAGAACTTGTTGAGAATGACACACTCAGGGCTTCTGAGTGATGACACGAGGAGCCAGGTCCAGCTGGAACACAGCTGACAGAAAAATTAACATTAGTCTACTTTACTTACATATCAGGTTATCCTTAAAAAACTGAATAAAAATTTTAAAACTATATACATTTATTTTTTATATTTAGCTATCAGTTATAATAAATCCAAACTGGTATTTTACAGGAAATCACCAACAATCAGTCTTACCGTTAACATTCCTGTCAAAAAAATACATTTAGCTAACTAGCATTAGCATCACCCCCTAGCTAACCTGTAGATGGCCTCATTCAAGTTATCACAAATGCTCTCTCTCTCTCTCTCTCTCTCTCTCTCTCTCACACACAAATACACACACACACACACACACACACACACACACACACACACACACACATAATATATAATGAAAAATGATATAAAAATTTCTGGTGAAGCAAACATTAATCCCATTTTATACTCGATAACTTACATTCCTTTCTCAGAACTGTTTAAATCAGGTTGCTACCACAATCCACTGTGCTAAACTTATTTTAATCAGGGTAGCTTGACTTTTACAAGGAACATTGTACTTGTCAGAAAATGTTTAATATTATATCTCGTACCTTGTTGAGGATGGCAAAAGGCACACTCGACTTCTGAGTGATGACTCGTGCATTAAAACAGGTGAAACTCTGGGGAAGGGGCAATATGGTGAAATAGCACAAGGACCCAGGTGCAGAGTTAAGGATTTACATACAGCATGAATTGTAGTTACGATTTTTTCATCCATCTGTTCATTCATCCATTCTCTTCCGCTTATCCGAGATCGGGTCACGGGGGCAGCAGCTTAACCAAAGAGACCCAGACTTCCCTCTCCCCGGCCACTTCTTCTACCTCTTCCGGGGGAATCCCAAGGTGTTCCCAGGCGAGCTGAGAGACATAGTCCCTCCAGCGTGTCCTTGGTCTTCCCCGGGGCCTCCTCCCGGTTAGACGTGCCCGGAACACCTCACCAGGGAGGCGTCCAGGAGGCATCCTAAT
>JAQQZR010000019.1:7931415-7946785 GCA_030068235.1 Notoglanidium macrostoma
TGAAGATCACGACCTGATGAAGCAAACAGGACAACATCATCTGCAAAAAGCAGTGATCCAATCCTGAGTCCACCAAATCGGACCCCCTCAACGCCCTGGCTGGGCCTAGAAATTCTGCCAATGAAAGTTATGAACAGAATCGGTGACAAAGTGCAGCCCTGACGGAGTCCAACTCTCACTGGAAATGGGTTCGACTTACTGCCGGCAATGCGGACCAAGCTATGACACCGGTCGTACAGGGACGGGACAGTCCTTATCAGGGGGTCCCATACCCCATACTCTCGGAGTACCCCCCACAGGGTTCCCCGAGTGACACAGTCGAACGACTTTTCCAGGTCCATAAAACATATGTAGACTGGTTGGGCGAACTCCCATGCACCCTCCAGGTCCCTGCTAAGGGTATATGATTTTTTTATATATATAACTATTTGTGCTATCAGAATTTCCTATAGTACTTAGGATCTATGAAGGATCTATTTCTTTTGGTGGCATTCTTTCCTACTAGTTTCATGCTGCCAGACACTGCTGATAATTTCATAAAAATCAGCTGGAATTGTTTAGAGAAAATTATATTAACACTAATATCAATAAAAAGTGATGGTAGTGAAAAATACACACCTACTGCGAGACTGCTGAATGCGAGGGTATCAAACACCTTGTAGTGAAGTACGGTAAAATTGCTTTCTGCAGTAGCCCTCGGCAGCAAACATAGTCAAGAAAAAAGGTGGAACACCTGCTCTTTTTAATGATAATTTAAGTCTAAGAAAGTTGTCCTTTGGGAACATTATGAAAATTATGTTGAATGTCTTGTGAATGTCATAAATGCAACATCATTTGAAAACCTATATAGGACCTGTATCTAACATTCATAAAGTCCACAAAATTTCCTTATAATGTTCTGCAGGAAACGTTACCTATCGGACCAAAGCCGGATGTCCCCAGATGTCATGGGGATGTCTTTTGTTAGCTGGGTACTTGCTGCTTAACAAAACCTAACAAAGTTTAACAATTTAAGCAGGAACATCATGCCTCTCCTCACATTCCCACAAACGAATGATAATATTACTCACATTAAAACAAAGTTATGTCATGAAGCCAGCAGGGTAGTGTACTGTAAAGAGTTCCATACCATAGAGAAAGTCCTACTGGTGTTTCTATTCCTCCATTTCACTCAAATGTTTTCCATGAAGTGACGTAGCGCGTGTGCAGTGAGCTTCATAACACAGTTCAACTAATCATGAAATTATTGGCAAATTATATTTATTAGCAATTTTTATTGATTTTCTTGACTAGTTGTTGCAGCCCTTATGCATTTCATAAAATTATAATCCTGTAAATAATTCGTTTTTACTAAATGTATTGGTAATGTCATAACATGTTTTGTGTAACTATAATGGAATACAGTAATATTTTTTTTGTAGTCTAATTGTGTAAAACCATTCCATGTATTCTGTTACTCCCAAAGCCTGTAAATAGCCTAATGATTTTGGGAAAGGCATTTGAAAATTAACAAACATGTGGGCAAAGGGCCCCCCCATCAGTGCTGGGCTCCTAGAATCGTTTGATCTCCCCCCTCATCCCCACCCACCCTTACGGCACCCCTGGTTACGGGCATAATTGCTGTGCTACAGCCTTTTCTACAATCTTGGAAATAAAGGGGAGGTTGGATATTGGCCTAAGATAGGACAGCAGACTGGGGTCAAGATCGTTTTTTAAATCAGGGGTTTAATAACTGCTAATTTATAGGATTTAGGTACGTAAATGCTAAGGGAAGATAATTTTTTTCATTGTCACTGGTATTATCTGTTTGAGGAAACATTTAGGTAATGCATCTAATATACAGCTTGATGATTTTGATAAGGAAATTACTGAAATTTGTTCAGTCTCTTGAAGGGGGGTGAAACATTTTAACAGCTGATCTGATATATTGTTTGTCTATATTTTTTTTCTATAATTGTCTACAGAGTTAGTCTGTCGACATTGTCTGGCTTTAAATTCATAGTCTGTATTTTTTTGCCTGATATTGTCAATTTCGTCATTAAAATTGTATGATGTCATTGCTGCTGCATATTGATGGTATGAAAGTTTCTATGGCTGTCTTATTCCTAGTTTATTTTGCTACAGTATTAAATAAAAATCTAAGATTATTTCTGTTATCTTCTGTTAGAGTGGAGAGATACGTTGAATGTGCAGCACTAAGAGCTTTCCTGTAGCTCAGGAGGCTCTCTTTCCATGCTAATTTGAATACTATCAATTTAGTCTGATGCCACTTATGTTATAATTTCCAAGTGATCTGTTTTAGGGTGCGTATGTCATCGTTATACCAGGGAGCTAGTTTTATCTTTTATAATTTAATATAATTATTTTCCTTTTAAGTGGAGCTACATTATCTAGTGTATAGTGAAATGTTGACCCTAAGTATTTCATTATCTGAGTTCTGTGGAGTCTGATGGTGATTGAATCAAGATTGATAATTCTGGGAGATTACAGATAAAACTCTGTGCAGTGGCTGACTTGAAGGTTCATTTGTAACAATAGCATGGCAATGTGCATATATTACAACTAATATACATTTTAAAAGGGACAGTTTCAAACTGTGGAAGTGCAACTATATTTTCTATAATTAATCAAAAATTTTGTATTAGATCAAGGGTGTGACCACCATCATGAGTGGGTCCTATTATATTCTGATTAACATCTACTGACTCTAGAATGGACACGAATGCTGTTCTCAGAGGATCTTCTGGCTTTACAAAATGAATATTAAAGTCTCCAACAATTAATGTTTTGCCTAAAGAGACCACCAGGTTTGAGGTGAAATCTCCAAATTCACAAAGGAATTCAGGATATGGCCCTGGGGGTCTGTAAATAATAATTAGCGGAATCGACTGGACAGACTTATTTTGACATCTAGATGAAACGCAAGTGCATTTATTTTATGTCCAGGTTTATGTGCGACACCTAGATTATCATCATAATTAACTGCGACAGTTAAATGAGGCTGGTATATATAACTGTATCTAGGACCACTAGCTTCATTTATTGCTATGCACTCATTTGGTTTGATCCATGTGTCTGTTAAACACAGTACATTAAATTCCTGATCAGTAATAATTTTATTAACAATAAGTGCTTTAGATGTAAGAGATCTAACATTTAATTGTCCTAGCTTTAGATCAAAGGTGCTGGCTGTACATTCAGTATGATCACAACTGATAAGTCAGACTTTTTGTTTGTCAAGTGTCAGAAGGGGGATAAATGCAAGCACAGAATGTGTTGTTCCTACAGTGAAACATGGAAGTGTATCGGTGACGGTATGGGGGTATTTTGGAGGAGGGATATATGGAGACTTAGTTCAAATTAAAGGGATCATGATAAAAAAAAAGTGTAACACTTTGGGCAAAACTTCATTCTTCAAAAGGATGATTCCAAACATTCTTCAAAATTCTGTCAAAATTATATTCTGGCCAAAGAAAAGCAAAAACTTTTGAGAATTATGTCATGGCCTTGATCTCAGATCTTTCTCCCATTGAGCTAGCATGGGACCAGCTGGACTGACAAGTTCAAAATGAGCATCCAGCAAATGAGACAAAACTGTTTACATGCTTGAAAAGGTGCTGGGAGGGTTTTGACAAAAGTTATTTCCAAAAATTGCTTTCCAGATGGTCAACAGATTCTTAAAAATTAGACGGTGAGTAGTACAGCTGATGCTTCTGGGTTTTCAGTGTTAGGATGATGAACTATAATTAAAATCATATGGTCTTTGTAGAGGCTTGTTGGGGGTAAAACAAAGCCAGTAAGCAAAATCAGGGCCAGAGTGTGAAATAGGGGTCAGGTTTGATTGACAGCCTACCACCTCACAGTCATTCTTTCTAACACACAAAGCAATAACACACTCCTGCAGCACTATCCAAACTCTGGGAAAGTTTGGGCAGATGGTAGGAAGATGAGAGTTATGCCGGTTGCCTTCATGTCATGAAGAAGAATAGAGTATGAGCTTCTCTCTCTGTCTTTACCAGCACCTCCTTGCTCTGTCTCTACCAGCACCTTTCACTCATTTTTTTTTTAATCCCACTCTCTCATTTTTGACTTTTCACTGTCACTTGCCCATCACTGTCACCCATCACTGTCCGCTATCCTGTTTTTCTGTGAAGGAATCAGTTCAGATTTTTTTCCTCTTCCTGTTATTCTGTTTCCTTTACCTTTCTCTCTACTTGTCGCTTGCTTTGGGCAGTGCTCTGCCAGCTACCCAGGTTGCCTATGATCAAGGTATTGCTTTTGTTTCTGGCATGAAATGCAAAGAAATGGCATTCTGAAATGCACAATATAGTGCTTGTGTGGACACCAGATGCATGTAATAATAAGGTATGAATGGCTGCATTGTGTGTTTCTTATGACTATTTCATGCCAATGGCTAGTCAAAGGGTTGCTTAGCATGATTATGTGCATGTTCAGGCATTGAAGAATCTGACATACTTATGCATGTGAAACAGAAAGGCCATCCAGGGTAACTGTGTAATTAGAAAGCTTACTTCTAGCTTTGTGATCCTAGTATTAGTACTTATCTCATATCAGAATTTAGTAGAAGCATCCATTGTCTAATGTCCTTTACAGAATCCTCAATTTTTTAAAGCTGAAACATACAACTGTGTGTAATCAGCATAACAGAGGAAGCTGATACCATGTTTATGAATAATATTACCCAGAGGTAGCATATATAAGGGAAATATCAGTGGGCCTAAAACAGTACCTGTTTATGGAACACCAAATTGTACCTTTCTGTGTGTAGAGGAGTTACTATTTACATCAACAAACTGATAACGATCAGTCAACTAAGATCTGAGCCAGAAGTGGACTGTTCCCTTAATTCCAACAAAATTTTTTAATTAATCAAGGAGAAAAGTATGATCAGTGGTGTCAAGAGATCCACTAATGGCAAGCAACATAAGCAACGAGACAACCCTGATCAGAGGCCAGAAATAGGTCATTTATTCATTATTTGTTTATTGACAATTGTTTGTTTTTTAGAATTGGTTTGATTGCTTCTGGTATTATCTGTTTGAGGAAGCATGTAGGTAAAGGATCTAGTACACAAGTTGATGCTGAAGAAATTAGTGAAATTATTTTGGGTGCTAGAAAGGGGTAAAAATTCTAATTGCTGATCTGATACAGTTATATTATTATCTACAGGGTTAGTTGTCAAATTGTCTGGCTTTAAATTCATATTCTGAATTTTTTTGCATGAATTTTTCAATTCTGACATTTTAAAAATTCATAAGAAAAGTAATTGGTGCTACATATATATGGTATGAATGTTTCTGTGGCTGTGTCCTAGTTAATTTTGCTGCAGTATTAAATAAAATCTTATTCATTATTAATTATTAAATTATTTTGTTAAAGGATAAATCTAAATGTTAATGGTTAATGCTAAATCTAAATGCCATCCATCCATTATCTATACCACTTTATCCACCTGGGAAGCTGGAGCCAATCCCAGCATCTTCGGGCAAGAGGCGGGGTACACCCTGGGCAGGTCACCAGTCCACCACAGGGCCAACACAGACAAACAGCCACTCACGCTCGCATTCACACCGATGGGCAATTTAGAGTGGCCAGTTGACCTAATATGCATGTCTTTGGACTGTGGGAGGAAACCGGAGCACCCAGAGGAAACGCACACATGCACCACTCTGGGTGACCTGGGGATTGAAGCCAGGAACTTGTTGCTGTGAGGTGGCAGTGCTAACCACCACACCATCGTGCCGCCTAAATCTAAATGTTTAATGTTAAATATAAATGTTAAATCTTAAATTTAAATGTTAAATATAAATGTTAAATCCAAATGTTGCACTCTAAATGTTTAGAAGATATGCCAATTGGTCCCGCCCCTGTGATTGCTGTTGGCTTTTACTTTGACAGGTCACATCACACATCACAGAACACAATGCAACACCTTTCAATGCAAAAGCCAATAGCATTTACACAGCAAGAACTAATATGTGGAAGGTTAACATGTTTTTGAATGCATTTATCTCAAAGTATGAAAATTGTGCTACATGATGGAAAAATTACACCTATAAAACATTAAAGTGTTTTTAAAATTCGGTGCCCCATAGGAGAGATACATTGATCAAGCAGCGCTAAGTGCTTTTCTATAGCTCAGAAGGCTCTCCTTCCATGCTAATTGGAATACTATCAATTTAGTTTGATGCCATTTTCATTCTAATTTATAAGTGGTCTGTTTTAGCAGGCACGTGTCATTGTCATACCAGGGTGCTAATTTTTCTCTCTAATTTTATTTAAATCTAATATTTTTCTTTTAAATGGAGCTACATTATCTAGAGATTAGCAAAACACTGACTCCAAGTATTTAGTTGTTTGATCAAGTTCTGTGGACTCTTATGGTGAAAACAGTCCAAATAAAGATGATAATTCTGGGAGATTATTGATTAAAATGATGTGCAGTAGCTGACATGAATCTCTAGCAATTAATGTTTTGTCTAAAGAGTCAACCAGGTTTGAGATGAAATCTGCAAATTCACAAAGAAATTCTGAATATGGCCCTGGGGTTCTGTAAATAAATTACAGAATAAACTGGGTAGACTTACTTTTTTGGGTACATATTTTATGTTAGTATAAAGAAACTCAAATGTATTGAATTTATGTCCAGATTTTTGTGTGACACCTAGTTTGTCATTATAAATAACTGCAGCACCTCTGGGCAAAGGAGCCAGTTAGACCAGGCTGGTGTATACAGTATAACTGTATCTGGGAAGACTAGCTTCATTTAATGCTACACACTCATTTGGTTTATTCCATGTCTCTGTTAAACACAGTACCTTAATCTCCTGATCAGTAGTAATTTCATTAAAAGCAAGTGCTTTAGATGCAAGATATAACAGTAAGAGATATTAATAGTCCTAGCTTTAGATCAAAGGTGCTGGCTGTACATTCAGAATGATTTATGTTTACATTTATTAGGTTACAAAAAATCTCTGAGTATTTCTACATTTTTGTTTAGTTCAGGGAACAGACAAAGTCTCAGTATAGTAGAACCTGAGTGACAACTTTGTACAGCTAGGTTGGTTTAACCTGCTTGTCTGCTCCCTGGCCTTGATGCTGGATTGTCACAAATTAAGTAAGTTTTTAGCTCCTCAATGAATAACTATCTTAGAAAACCTATGCTTGCCTAAGACCCTAAGATTACCTGCTATGTCTAGCACCCTGGTTTCCTGTATACACCTAAATAAATCTGCTGGTGACTAAAGCTGCAGGAAACTTGCTCTTCTGCTAACACCATTTCCCTTCAGAATTTTATTTTGTTATGTGATGTGTGATCAAATGGATTGTTTTATATACATTCTATAGATTCTTTTATAGAAGCTTTTCAATAGAACAAAAAAAATTATAAAAATAGAATAGTGCATAATCAGTGATATGTTCTGTAGTTAGATCACAGCATTCTGTATCACACCCTTAATGACTACGACTGCCTCTCTAATCTAAACATTAATCTTTAACCTTCTTATCTCTCACAAAGCATATAAATAATGACCATATCCATGGGGAGAAAAAGGAGTTTGTGTGTCGATGGGAGGAGTGCTCTCGAGAACAAAAGCCCTTCAAGGCCCAGTATATGTTGGTGGTACATATGCGCAGACACACAGGCGAGAAACCACACAAGTGCACGGTGAGAAACTACATTACCCATTACATTACATTGCTTCTGTTAAAAAGGTTTCTTTAAAAGGTAATTAATAAAATGCTTTTTAATAAAAATGTTACTGTAACAACTGTAAAAACTTTGATTTGTAGCATAGAAGCTGTATATAACAGTTACTAAGTGAGAGTGAGGTTTGTGACTTGTATGTGCCCTTTATTTTGTTAACATATACAGTTTGAGGGGTGTTCCAAGGCCTACTCTAGACTGGAGAACTTGAAGACACACTTGCGCTCTCACACAGGGGAGAAACCTTATGTGTGTGAGCATGAGGGCTGCAACAAGGCCTTCTCAAATGCATCAGACCGTGCCAAACATCAGAATCGAACACACTCCAATGAGGTATATACACACTACCTCTTTTAGCCTGTTCATGTTCAGGCAGACATGACTATTAAACAGATACTGAAAGATGTCAATTAGTTTTAAAGTATTGAGGAGTAAAATAAGTTATTCAAAAGGTATTTTTATATTTTAAGCCATATTCAGGACAGGGCTAGAGCTACCCTGAGTTTACTAATTCATGGTGTTATAAAATATACAAGTTGGATGGATTATTAAGTATTCTAGTAAGTATTAAGTAAGTCCTAAAACATGGATCTGTAAAAAATAGCAGCTGCTTTTTGTGTTTTTAACCTTCCATTTCAATTCATGAAAAAAAGTTTGTTATTTGTGCATCACCCATTCTCACAATATTCCTCAGAAACCCTATGTATGCAAGATACCTGGTTGCACCAAACGCTACACTGATCCCAGTTCTCTGCGTAAACATGTAAAAACCGTTCATGGTCCTGAAGCCCATGTCACTAAGAAACAGCGTGGAGACGTTTATCCCCGACCCCCAGCCCATCCCCGTGAACCTGGAGCCAACGGACAGGGCCGGTCGTCCAAATCACAGTGCCCCTTTGAAGCATTTCCTGACCAAAAGGAGTATAACCATCCTACCTCAAAACAAGATGAATGCCTGCAAGTCAAGTCAATCAAGACCGAGAAGCCCATGGTGAGCCCCTTTTCACACTCAAATCACATATGCTTTTATTTATGAAATAAAATAATGGTATACTCTAATTTTTGAAATACTGTAAATGAAAGTAATATGACATTAATTATTGCAATTATAAATACTTTTGTACTTTTACTGATTTCTTTACACTAATTGTTTCTTAATTATGATCTGATATACATAAAAAGTATATATAATATAAAATGTCTATATCACCTGTTAAAATGGCAGGTTTTTGTGATGTAAAAAAAAATGAAACAAAGATAAATCATTGTCAGAACTGTCTTCCACCCTCAGTGTGAAATCACAACATATAAAAATTAAGTATTTTCACTCAGAAAACTTTTATGGGAAAATAGGAAAAAAAAAAAAAGTTACAATAATCTGGTTGCATAAATGTGCACACCATTGAACTAATACTTTATTGGAACACCATCTAATTTTATTACACTACTCAGTCATTTTGGGTAAGAGTATATCAGCATGGACCATCTCGATTTACTAATATTCTTTCACTCTTTCTTCCAAAAACATTCTAGAGCCATCAAATTGTGAGGGCATGTCTGTGCAGAACCTGCCTCAGGTCACCACACAGATTTTTAGTTGGATTCAGGTCTGGGCTCTAGCTAGGTCATTCAAAATCCTGACAATACTTCACCTTGGGTATGGTGTTCTTTTTGGTAATGTACATGTATTTGTGCCAAACTTATCTTTTGGAACTATAGAAAATTTTTATCTTTTGGAATTGTTCTCGTCAGACCATAACACATTTTACTACAAGTACTTTAGTGTGATTTAGTCAGAGTTGGATGTTTTTTTCTGAGAAAGTGTTCTGGTCTAGCCACCCCTACCCCATAGCTCAGACATCCGAAGAATACAAGAGATTGTTGTCACATGCAGAGTGAGATCATTACTTGTGAGATGTTCCTTCAGCTCCTTTAATGTTGCTCTAGGTCTCCTGGCAGCCTCCCTAGTAAGTTTTTGTCTTGTTCTTTTGTAAGATTTTGGAGTGACATCCTGTTCTTGGTGATGTCACTCTGGTGCTGCATTTTCTCCACTTGTTGATAATGGCCTTCAGTGTTCCTTGGTACATCTAATATCTTGGAAATTCTTTTATACCCCTCTTCTGTTTGTTACCTTTCAACAAGTGAGATACCATACAGGCTTTGTAAGATCTTAGAGGAACATGGCTTCAGCAGTTGGATGAAACCAAGACGATGTAAAGAAAAGCCTACAAAAACAGCTGATCTTTATTTGGCATTAATCAGAATAATGATGACCGCTGCATGATAATTACTTTTGAACATGAAATTGAATGTGATTAGTTCATTTTGAACACAGCTACAAAAGTTACAATTACAAAAGGGTGTGCACACTTATGCAACCAGGTTATTGTAACTTATTTATTCTTCCCATTTTCCCTAAAATGTTTGAGTGTTTTTCACTTAATTTTTAAATCTTGTCATTTCAAATTTCACAAAGCTTTGATGTGATTTATCTTTTCATTTTTTTTACTTCACAAAAAACTGCCATTTTAACAGAGAATATAGACTTTCTTACATCCACTGTACTGTTTGACATATTTTACCCTTTCCTACTTCCCTGTTTGCTCTCATAACTCAACCTATCACTTATTTTAAATCTATGCCAACTTTGCTCTGCATGGCCTGTATAATAACTAAATGTCTTTTTCATCCAATGCCCTCTTTCTAAGGACAGTGGGTGATCAGGTGAGATTTGGTGAATTATCAACATTGATGTTCTTGTGAATCAGAGTTTTGCTCTTCTTAAACAAATCTTCCATAAATCATATTGTCCACACGGGGGGGGAGGACATCAGGTTAAACAAAAATCATGTCACCCATCTTCGTGTGGTGTCATTGTGCAGTTCAGCATCACAACCATTAGTAGAAAAGTCACCAGTATGAATTGCTTAAATCTTCCTGAATGTATACCATACATGTTAGCATCTGCTCACACCTGTAGTGACACAGTGCAACAAAGTGGCCAGAAGTTATTCATTTTCAAAGAGAGATATAAATTTCCAGTAACAGTAAGTGAAGTGAACTTAGTGAAGCAAAACTTGAGCAAGTGTAACTTTTTGTGGGCTGATCTTTTCTGGGATGCAGTTGGTGTTTCAGTTCATCCCAAAGCTGTTCAGTGTTGTTGAGGTCAGGGCTCTGTGCAAACTACTCAAGTTCGTCCACTCCAACATTAGCAAACCATGCCTTCATGGAGCTTGCTTTGTGCACAGGAGCTGTCATGCTGGAATAGGTTTGGGCCTTTCAGTACTAGTGAAGGGAAATTGAAATGCTGCAACATCCTAAACAACATGGCATGTTGTTTACTGGTGTCATGGTCAGGCGTCCACAAACTTTTGTCCATATAGTGTCTTCTTCTTCTTTTTTTGGCTTATTCCCTGTTCAGGCTCGCCACAGCGATCTGTTGTCCGTATTTTTGGGCTGGGATACCCTTCCTGACTCAACCCTCCCGATTCATCCGGGCTTGGGACCGGCACCATGAAACACTCACTGTGGCTGGGACCATTCGTACTCACAATCACACCAATGGACAATTTAGAGTAGCCAATTAACATAATTCATACGTATGTTTTGGGATTCTGGGAGGAAACGGGAGTCCCCGGAGGAAACCCACGTATGCACGGGGAGAACATGGAAACTCCACACAAACTCCGGGGATAAAAGCCAGGACCTTCTTACTGTGAGGCGACAGTGCTAACCACTAAAGGTTACACCACCGTGCCGCCATTACATTCCATAAATTGCAAGCATGAATATCCTGATGCTACCAATAAAACCATGGCAACTAACTGTGATCTAAGGAAAGGTTTAAAAGAAATCTTAGGGCCTTTATCCATTCCATGTGCCATGTCAAATGCCTTTCATCACTGATTTTTAATATAAGTTTCATTGATTGTTTTTTCAGTGAAAGAGCTCATATTTTATCATGGATTAACTATTACTTAGGCTTGCCATATTTAATTTTTCATGTATATCTTGTCTCTTAGACGTCTCAGCCAAGCCCTGGCAGTCAGTCTTCACACAGCAGTGACCAGTCCCCCACCAGCTCCCATCTCAGCCATGGAGTCCAGCTTGCTGTGAGTACTATTGGCCTTGTGGGGGAGGAGGTGATGGAGGACCAGGAGTTTGAAGAGGAGGATGAAAAGAAGGACACCGAGGGAGAAGAGGAGGATTCCCCCATCATGGTCTCTACTGTAGCCACTGCTACAGCCACGGCGGCTACTCTGGCCCTACAGACCCGCAGGAGTCTGGGGCAGCCCTTGCGCTGGATGGAACAGGTTAAGATGGAAAGGCTTAGGCAGGTGAATAGAGGGACATCAATGCTGGGACATCTCTCACCAACAACCCCTTCTAAAGGCCACACTCTGCCCTCCTTCGCAGGGAAAGGTAAGGCTTTGCCTCAGGTCACACTGTGCATGTTTTTTCCAGTATGAACTAATATATTTATTTCCTTATTCAATTAACCTCAGAGTAAAATAGTTATAAAATGGGGAGAAAAAAGTGCCCTAAGTAACTCTGTGAACTCTTTCATGTGAATTATTTACAGTTCACTTAGTAAGACGTAGGAGAGACCTTTGGTAAATGTAATACTGAGTAATGCTAACAATTACTACTTTTCTATACATGGCTATGTTTCTCTGTGAACTCTAGGCTTGTGTACTGTCAGGAGTACTTGTGGGGCTGCACCAGTGCCTCAGCCTCCTTTACATCCCGAGCCATCCAGCTCAGAGCTGACAATGCTGAGCCTTCTAAGTGATCGCCGTGACAGCAGTGGCAGTGCCACAAGTTCAGCCTACCTAAGTAGCAGCCGCCGTTCTTCTGGTATTTCTCACTGCTTCTCAAGCCGCCGCTCCAGCCAAGCCTCACAGTCTGAGCACAGCCAGCAGAGACAGTTGCACAATCTCAGTGCTGCTGACTCCTATGACCCTATTTCCACTGATGCCTCACGTCGCTCCAGTGAGACTAGCCAGTGTGGTGGAGGTGGTAGTTCTGGTGGGGTAGTGTTTGGAGGAAGCTGGGGTGGTGGAAGAGAAGGTGTGGGAGGAGGGAGGATTGGATCAAGAGGTGTGTTGAACCTAACACCTGCACAGCATTATCATCTTAAAGCCACATATGCCGCTGCAACTGGTGAGCCCCCTCCAACACCTTTGCCTAACATGGAACAAGTGAGCTGTAAAATTCAAATGACTATGGACAGGGATGTGAAAGGCACAAACCAGCTCATGTTGCCTCATGTCAGACCACATTGCAGTAGTGATGGTAGTTCTCATGGACAAAGCAGTCACCTTAGGTACATATGGAGGAGATCATATCCAGGGGAAGGCCCAGGCAACAGTGACAGAAGAGCAAGTGACCCTCTAAGACCAACAGACCAAAGTACCCTTGGAAGGTCCCAGATACAGTGTTTTGGCAGTCAGAATAATATGGACCACTTACCCCCTCTAGATGGTAATAATGTCCCAGGTGGTGCTGGTAAAAGTAAAAACCACAAAAACTACAACTTCTTAGAGGGCAATATCCAGAGTAGCCAGATTTCTTCTTTCCCTCCTAGCATCCTGAAACAATCATCACTTGAAATTTTAGCCATAGAGCATGATGGAGCTCTTTTATTTAGGAATGATGACGTTCTTCCTGAGGACCATGAAGCTCCCTGCAGCCAGCAAAATGTCATGAATTCCCATTTTTACAAAAATAATTTTGCCCAGAATAGTGAAAGAGTACAGAACATCCAGAAACCTTCACAGCAACATGGGGCACAAGAAGCACAAAGCCGCTGTAATGATAGTCTGCCAATCCAGTGGAATGAAGTAAGCTCAGGAAGTACTGATTTTCCACCTCCTCTGAAGCCACAGAAGTGTGGGCAGTGGCCAAACCAATTTAATGCAGTAGGCCTTCCATTTGGTCGCTTTGAAAATATGATTGTACAACAGCAGCTCCCTTCATACTTTACAAACCAGCAACACCCTAATGAGAGGGATAGTGTTCAACAAATAACTGAACTGACCAATAGACACAATTACCCATATCAAAATAGTCAAGGATCAAATTCAAGCCAACAGTTATCTTTCAGAATGAGCCAGGGTGTGTCAGTGGAGACTACACAACAAAGCAGCAATGGCACAAGGAGGAACCATTCAAGCACATATAACTTATGTAATCAAAACTGTCAGAATCCCTTGAGCCCTATCCGACAAAGTAGCGTTCATCAAATTCAACAGAGTCATAAAATTCCAAGAGGAAACTTGCTCCACCAAGGAACAGTAAATTCCAGTTCATCCCGTGTCTTTGTGCTGTCTCTTCAATCCCAGTGTGCAGTGGCCAGTCAGCCTGTGGATCAAGAGACCGCTCAACGATATTCCACCCAACAGATCATCAGTAGTCACAATGCACAGTCCTACCAAAGTTTTACAAAAGGAAAGATCAGCAACTGCTCACCTGCTTATCAAGTTTCAGGATTAAAACTAGAAATAGAAGATCTACTTCACACGAACTCGGGCTCTTCCATGCAGCAACAGCAGGTCTTTGAGCAATGTTTAGACCCAGCTATGTCTTCACCCTTAAGAGCTCAGCATTGCCAAATGGAATCAGTTAAAATCGAGACTGAGGTATCATGTGAACCCTTGGAGGATTTTCAGTCTCTGGAGGCTGATCAGGTGACCAGCACAGTAGACAGCAGCCCAGATGGCAGTGTTCAGGAGATTGTTGGCCAACATTTTTCCTCCATCCTGAATGACAGCCTTGACCAGGGCAGTTTGGATTCTGATGTCATCAGGCCTAATGTTCATGATTTATCACAGACGGCCTCTTGGCATGCAACTCCCCACCTCTCAGCTGTACTTCATAGCTTGCCTCATGGAACAACCAACATGGCCATTGGAGATATGAGCTCCCTCCTTACTACCCTTGCAGAAGAGAACAAGTTTCTTGCTGTTATGCAGTAGGTTTTGCAGGCCTCCAATGGACGAGAATGGAGAAAAAATTTTCTGAAGTAATTAAAAAAATTGGCTCTTTGATTTATATTCATCAGCATAATTTGGTTGGGGGAGTTAAATAAACTGTAGACCTGTTATTTTATATGTCTTATCCCTATAAAGGTAGAGATTGGGGAAACCATATTTTATATATATATATATATATATATATATATATATATCCAGTCGATATACAAAGTATGCACTCCCCTGTTAAAATGGCAGGTTTTTGTGAAGTAAAGAAATTAAATTAAGATATATCGAGTCAGAATTTTTCCCACCCTCAATGTGAAATTACAATGTATAAAAATTAAGTGAAAAACACTCAAACATTTTAGGGAAAAAAATATATATATTTTAAAAGTTACAAGAACCTCATTGCATAAGTGTGCACACTGCTAAACTAATACTATGTTGAAACACCTTTTGATTTTTATTACACCTTACTTTTTGGTAAGAGTCCATATGCATGCCACATCTTGACTTAGCAACTTTCTCATCTTTCTCTCAGCTTAATAGCAGATAACTGCATGCATTTCATGCAGTTATACTTATATATCTCAGGGAGTTTTTCCTTGCCGCCGTCGCCACAGGCTTGCTCATTAGGGGTATATATAGATAAATGTATAGAGTC
>JAQQZR010000019.1:7960733-7975940 GCA_030068235.1 Notoglanidium macrostoma
TAACATAACATATATATATGTATATATATGTGTGTGTGTGTATGTATGTATGTATGTATGTATGTATGTATGTATGTATATATATATATATATATATATATATATCTATAGATATATATATATATAGATATATATATATATATAGATATATATATATATAGATATATATATATAAATATATAGTTTTATATATATATTTATATATATAGTTTTATATTTATATATATATACACACGTGCGCGTACGTCGTGATTTTTTTTTTTTAATCACTCAAATTTGGCTATGTAGCAAGGCAAAAATCCAAAACAGACTGCCACCTTAACAAAGGACTTTTTCAGGGGGAAAATGGAAGGAATGAGTGGCCAAGTCATTCACTGGATCTTAACCCAATTGAACATGCATTTCACCTCCTGAAGATAAGACCGAAGGGAGAAACCCTGCAAAATGGACAACAAATCGATGCTGTGGTAAAAGCCTGGAAAGGCATAACCATTGAAGAAACAAGAAATCTTGTGTACCCTATGGGATGTCGGCTTGATCCAGTACTTTAGCTCACTTGAAAATCTGGGTGGTTTGATACAAAATGTTATGTTCTATGTTATTTAACATATCTAGATGTAAGTACCACGGAAGCTCTGAAAGCTGAAACTCTGATCTCTCTTCTCATACTCATCTTTTGATCTCACACATGAAGGTCTTCAATGCACATGTAAAGCAAATTAATTGACCTTACTGTTCCAATAGTTTGTTTTGGAGTTTTGGATACTGTTTTGGAGCAGACTATTTTTATTTGTGTTTTCAATATAAAACTTGGTGAAATTATTCTGTTTGTGTATCAGTCCATTTTGAACATTTTCAGCACAGTTTAACAATACCATGATAATACTGATAACTGGGGTGATGTTGGTCACTATAATTGTAATACTAAATTTTCTTACGGTTTCATCTCTAGTGCAATCACCTGTACAGTATATCCAATCGTGATGTTTTTTGGTGAAGTGATCACCAAACATTATATTATCTGCTGTTGCTCTTTTGGGAAGCTCTTTGCAAAACAGAAAAATCCTCATGAATATTACTGTCCATGCAATATCTTAAACTAGCAATAAAGTGGCATATTGCTAATGTAAGTGGACTCTATAAAGAACTACAAATCCAGTGTACAGACATTCAGAGCTATAAATTGTTCATAAAGTAAGAACTCATAAGATCACACATTTAACAGCGTAAACATTAATTTCCACTCAGCATCTTTAAAGGGTAGATCATAGGCTTTGGAGTTGGAGGCCCGTCGGGGAGATTATCTCGCTTCACACTCACCAACTGATCATGTTCTTAACCAACCTCATTACTTTATAAATGAGACAAAACATGGAAGAAAAAATAGGACAATGATTAGCACGCGGAGACAATTGGTTATAAGCCAAAATCCCCCTTCACTGAACAAACTTCTCATCCCATTTAACCAAGATGTGTCTACCTCAGGTGGCGTGTGAATGGCTTGTTGCGTATGTGCAATCAAAGAGGACATGTTGGCATGATTGCCAGGAATATGGTCTTCACCAGGTGAGCCTTTATTCGTCTTGACAGTTCTTGGTGCTAGGAGTGCAGGCCCTGCCCTTATGCAGTCCTCCCACCTTACACTATTTTAGCCATAATTTCTGTATCGTTGTGTGGGGATAGTGGCTTCAGTCCAGGGATGTCTCTTTACTAGAACATCTCTTGCTACCAATGTTGGCGCTTGCCCGTGTGTATTGTTCTCTTTTATTGCTACAACTGCACTTTGGCACACACTTATCACTGTCAACGACACTGGTTGTAAATGTAGGGCAGCTTCTTGTCTAAGATTTTCACAAACGGTTTCCCACAGGCGCATTCTAAGATTGTTGGTTGATGCTCATGAGCGGTGGTCCTCCTAGAGGCCTCTTGAGTGCAGTTTTACTCCTGTTCTTTCAGTTCTTCGTCCTCCACCTAGGTTTGTTCCATTTCATCCTCCTGAAGTCCTTTATCACCACCCACTCTCCAGGCTGGAGGTCATGAAGTAGACCCTCTGCTGGCGAGGGGAGTGCCACTTTCACCTGCTGGACAAGAGAGCCGAGGACAAGGTTGCACAATAATCAAGTATTGCATAATCACCCAGAGCTGTTCCAGGAAACGGGGTTTTCATAGGCCCGATTCCTGTGTGAGGAGGTCGTCCAAACAGAATCTCAAAGGGGCCAAGATTATCTTTCGATCTCACATACATTCTCATTTGTGTGAGTCCGAGTGGGAGGACCTTAGTCCATCCCAACCCAGTCTCTTCAGATGCTTTTCTCAATTTGTATTTCAGTGTGCCGTTTTCTATTTGTACAGCACCTCCACTGGCTGGGTGATAGACGCAATATTGTATCAGGTCAATGCCCAAATATTCTCCTACCTGCTTAAGGACTGCACTAATGAACGGCATACCATTTGTCACTTGAAATCTTACTTGGAATGCCCCACCTAGGGATTATGTCTCTCAGCAAAGCTTTTGCCTCTGCATCTTATTTGGACATTGGAAACACTTCTACCCATTTTGAGAATGTCTACTTTGACCAAACAGTATTTCTTTCCTTCACTTGGTGTTGGTTCAATAAAATCCATCTGTAGGTAATCGAACGGCTTGTTTGGTGTGGGGTGTGCTGCCTGATCTGTGAGTGCACCGACCCACGTGAGACACAGTTTGCAAATACTTAGAGTAATTAGAGAAACCCTTTCAAAACTAACATTTATTAACTTCTGCTGTCATTCCTCCTTTTGACACATGTGCTTTCCCATGTGTCAACTTAGCATAATAAGGAAACATGTATTTGGGTAAACAAGGGCAACCTTCTGGGCATGTCCATACTCCTTGTTGTAGTGTGCAATCTGCTTTTCGCCAGAGGGCCTTTTCCTCTGGCGTGGCCCGTGTCTGGAGTTCTGAAACCTGTAAGGAAGGAGTGATGTTAGTTTTTACACAGCATGGTTCAGATTATACTTCACCCTGTGCTGCTTGTTCAGCTACTGCATCTGCTCTGGCATTCCCTAGAGAGACAAGGTCAGATTTGTTAGTGTGTGCAATTTACATACAGCAATCGCTGAAGGGAGCTGGATAGCGTCAAGGAGTTCTGACACGAGTTGATGGCCTGCAATGTAGTTTGTAATGCCTGCTTCAAATCTGTAAAGTCCTGTTCAGTTTCTGCGGTCCATTGCACTTGTGAGGAGGCTGAGAGACCTGATGCATGCACTGTATTGCGCAGGGGTGCCTCTATTGCTGAATAATTTGTAATAAAGTCCCTGTAGTATAAACACATTCACAGGAAAGAGAGAACTTGCTTTTTTGTGACTGTTTTTTTCTGGTTTTTTGGAATTTTTCTGAATTGTTGACGCTCTGTCTGCAGAAAGTCTTTCCCTCTTCTGTAATATCATGCCCTAGGAAATGTACTTCCTGCCTCACAAACAGCAGTTTTGTCAGGCTAGCCTTCTGACCATCTTTAGAGAGTTGTTACAACAGTTCCACTGTATCATTTTCACACTGCATTCGTTGGGCTGTAGGGGTTTTCCGATCTTTTTTTACAGGGAAAATGGGTGTACACGCTGGTGAGTCTGGGCAAGGTACATTTACTCCTGCCTTTAATAAAGAATCAAACACAGGCCTAATGCCTTCAACGGCCTCAGGTTTAAGTGGATATTGTGTTTGTTTAGGCCTGAAGTCAGTTTTGTGGGTGATCACTACTGGTTCAGTGCCTCGAATTACCCCTACATCGTGTTTACCTTTAGCCCATATTGGATGAATTTGGGTTGGTGTGTACTCTCCTGTAAGACAAGGAAACAAACATCCTTTCTGGAGACTTCTGTGTTTCGAGGCTGTAATCTCGGACCCACTTCCCCACATCTTTCCGGTCCCGGTCTACGGGCTTGGCCAGAGAGACGTGAAGCTTCGTGTGTACAACATCAAAGAACTCTCTTTGGCAACACCCTAGGAAAAGGTCCCTCTCCAAAGGGCGTCCCCAATTTCGTTCCATCGCCTAATGCAATTGTTAGGACATTCTGATAGTTTCACTTGATATGCACAGTTTTTACTTTTTAACCAATACGACATTTTTTAAAACCAGGCGTTCTCTACTGGAGGTGTCTTTAAACCAAGCTTTTTCAAATGGCTCATCCTGCCCCCGATGTATGTGTGCAGTCCAGTGTAAATCTTCCTTTAGCATGCATTCAGTTCCCTGTGGTGAAGGTCTGTGATGAACTGTTTGAACTAGGTGTGATGTGATCTGCGTTAGCTGATCGGGGCAAAGCTTCAATTCATACACATACAGGGGCAACTCTGGACTGTATTTAACGCAATGAGGTTCGCCAAGGCTCACAACTAGGTCTTCGTTCAGTGAAGTAAGTGTCAAATGCAATGTACACATGAGGTCTCTGCCCGGTATGTTAACTGGGCAGGAGAACAAAATTAGAAAGGAATGTGTTGTTTGTGTGCCAGTTTCACTTGTACATGTGAGGTTTTCTGAAAATCTTTCTACTGTTGTATGCTTTGTGACCCCTATGGTCCACTGAGTCTTTGATGTTAATGTTGGTGTCGTTTTTTATGCCGCCTGCTATATAACTGAATGCGTTGCTTCTGAGTCAGCTAGAAATTGTAACCTTTCTCCATTAATCACTAGAGGTATACATGGAAGTTGTTGAGCATATCTAAGGAAGGAGTGGAGCATGGGTGGATTATCCTCTCTATCCCTACATTTACAGTTCATATCACAATTACATTGTCTATCAGGTCTTTGGCGTGTGTGTTCCTGTCTAATCTTGTCTTGTGTTTGTACATGGTGTTCGTGTTCCTGTCTGTAATGAGATACCTTTGGGGACTAGTGTGTGTTGCGTTACCTTCATCTGTTCTGTGTCTCACCATTCCCTCCCTCTGCCCCTCAATCTGCCTTGGCATGAGATCTCTCATGAGGACATTCTCTGATGAAGTGTTGGTTGCTGCTGCAATTGAAAAAGGTGTTATCTCATCCAGGCGGTTCTCGCCCAGGTGGTACAAATCATCTACCTCTTTCTTGCCCTTGTCCTCCTCTGCCTCTTCCTCCTCATGCCCCTTGGGAACTTGTACCTTGAAGCATGGTTAGTGTGGCAGCATGTAAGTCAGAAGCTCTTTTCTCAGTTTTCTTTCTTTTTCTTTGAAAATTTTCTGCATGTATGGTGTGCTGTTTGATCTTTGTTAAATTTGCAGAGTATAGGCCCTTCAGGGCCTGCAACTTCCAACATGGGCATTGTCCGTATTAGATGTGTTTCTCAGCTGCTTACGTAGGGCTGCTTGCTGGTTCTTTCTCTCTCTCTCTCTGTACTTGGTGCTGCTTCATGTGTGGCGCGGAGGTGAAGGCAGGAGGTGGAGGTGGGAGGGGAGCATCAGTGTATTCAGGAGGGCCAGGCACATCCGGATGCATGCGAGGTGCAGAGGGTCCGCCTCCCTCAACTGACTGGTCTGCAGCATGCTGAGCAGGATCATTTCTTGGATGCCTCGGTGGGGCAGAGTTCAGGTCTGGATCTTCCTGAAATTTCACACACCAGGAAACAGATGAGGGTCCTACCTACCGTCTCTCTCTGATATGTGCCTCGCCTTGCCAATCACCAGTGGGCTTCCAATCTGCTAAAAAATTGGGTTTACTTTCTGCGTTCTCTTTCTTTTTTAACTTTGCTCTGAGTTGTTTTGTCTGCCTCATACTGAAACTTCCTTTATCAGGAAACCCACACTGCTCCACCCAAATATCAAATTGAGCTACACTACCCATACCATAGTTAGTTTTCATGTATGACTGTTCAGTTCTTTTAGCTTCAAATTGGTGATGGTTAAAAATCTACTTTCAAAAACAGGACACATAGTATTAGTGCCTTCAGAATTCTACAGAAGACACTTGATACTGCTTAGAGTTACTGCTACAGGTATAACCTTTTACCAATTACACATTAATAAGAAGTCATTGTATTTTTTTTCATATTCAATAATTTACATAGCAAGATCTTATTGCATTTACTGCACATTATCACAAATAATAATGCATTTGCACCCACAGATAACAGACACCCACAGTGACTGACATATAACAGACACTATAAGCACACAATCAAGAAAACAGAACAAAAACAGCGATGGAGTACGCGCAGATGTAGTTTCTTGTTGTAATTATGAAGCAAGTAGAAAAATGAGAATCACGGTGAATCAAGTGCAGGGCTGCATTGAAAAGACGCAGTGTTTTTTTCTGTGCTCTCGTCATCGCTGTTTTTGCTCAGTTTTCTTTGATTTTGTGCACCTGTAGTGTCTGTTTTGCTCAGATTAACCTTGTTTCAGCACACTCATATAAAAGACAGTGATCTCACTCCATAAAGTACACCTAGCCTTATAAGAGGGAAAAGTCAAACATCAAGGGAGCAGACTCAGACTTCAGCTTCTTCAGGTCCAGGAAACCACTGGTGTGCCTGACTCAAAACCCATCTCCTCCACATATTCCTTGTTTACAAAGTGCATGCTGCAAACCCTAACATTGCAGCTAACTGGGGGATTCTTTCATTTCAGTATATCTAGTGAATGAAGAAGAACTGCTTGCCACTTAAGAGGCAGAGTATGAAAGTGGACAGTTTTTCTTTGTTTTTTTGGCTCTAAACACATTGACAATCCAGGGGCCATACAAAAATGATCCTGTTTGCATTGCATTTTAGTGTGGCTTTCCTTATTTTCCACTGTGGCAGTGGTTAACAGTGCTGTCACTAATAAGCTAATGTGAAATAATGTAGGACTTCCAAGCCAGCCAACCTTATGACATCACATCCTATGATGGGATTAGCTTGCACTGCACTTTTTGAAAATTTTCATTTAGATTAATTATTATTTTTAAAACAGTTTCACTGGCAGTGTTAAACCATTAAGGAAAAGTGGGAATTCATCTTATAAAGTTGTGCTAAGTACATCTAGTGTTTCATGTCCACTTTAAAATAGTGTTGCCAGACAAAAGCACAAAATGTTGAAGCTGGAAGCTCTACTGGGAGGATGATTTCCATATACAAACTTAAACATAATAAAACCAAACAGAATTTGCCAGCTCTTCTTTCAGAATTATGGTCGAATATTTCTGCCTTCTTCAGAAAGCGCTCCCGTGTAGATGGGACTGGAAGGTCGTATGAGACTAGCCCAGCACGACGAAGAGTCAGCCGCTCACCCCTCAGACGAAGGTCTCTATCCCCACGGCGACAGTCACGCCCTTCACCAAGAAGGCGGAGTCGATCTCCCTTTAGACGAAGGTCAGTGAGTGATAGTTTTGTACCAGTGACTGTTGATTTCAAACAATTTAAGCTTGAAGGACACTGTAACTCTCACACTGTGACTGTCTGTCTGTTTTCTCAGGTCTGGGGAGAGGGATTGGTTTGGACACTCCAGGGGTCGTCGCTCCATGTCCAGAGACCGTGAGCGCAGGAGGAGGCGGAGCCGAGATGAGGACAAGTACAAGGGGAGTCTGTCAGAGGGCATGAAGGTGGAGCAAGATTCCTCCTCAGATGACGTGTGAGTAGAAGTTGCTTGTAGATTGCTATCATAGGAAAAGGGAAGCAGAGATCTTTTACTTGACTGTTTTCCATAGTTAGCTTTACTGTATATGGTTACATTGCACTTTGATCTGTATGATGAAACATGGTGGTAAGTGGTAACATAAAACACAATTTTCAAATTAACTCATCTTTAGTGCCATCAAAATCGTGGCTGCTCCTGTCAGTCCCAACAAGACATATCGCTGTTGATTATTTGTTTTTTTGAGAGAGGAGAAACGTGAGAAGGCATGGTTCACCCTTGCATTGTTTCAGGATGGAAGATTTTGATGCGGAAGAGGAGGATGAGGAGGCTCTAATCGAAAAGCGACGGCAGCAGCGACTGGCTATAATGCAGGTGGGGGAAACGCCATGCTTTCCATTTAAATAAAAGAATACAGTGGTAATTTCCATTCTGCAATTTGCTCAATCCAATCACTTCTGTTCTTTCAAACACTGATTTGAATGCCAACACTATCCCCATTGCGTCATTAGAAATACAGAACGATTAATGAGGACAGCAATATGGGCTCAATGATGTCAGAGCCAAGCAGTCCCCAGAGCAGCACACGCAGTCGTTCTGCCTCACCAGATGACATCTTGGAACGTGCCGCTGCCGATATTAAGGAGTATGAGCGTGAAAATGTGAATACCTTTGAAGCCAGCGTGAAGGCCAAGCACAACCTCATTACCCAGGAGAAAGAGGGTGAGTATGTGCTCCTTCACAGCTTAGAGGGGGTGTGTGGTCAGGTGTTTTGAGTGTTTTGAACATGCCCTCTGTGGCACCCTGGTTGGTATGAGGAGAAGTGGTGGAGTAGGAGTGATGCTAGGATTTATATTTGGTTTCTTTATTTCCTCTGCTCAGTAGTGTTTTCAGTGAAAATACTTGTAACTTAAAGAAAAAAAAAAACAAGAACCTCCCACAAACATATGACCGTGTCATGCTGAGATTGTCTCTCCACGTAGCAGCACCATCTCTCATTTTGCCACATGCCTGGGGTTACACAATACATCAAATCTTTTTTTTTTTTTAATTTTATTATTTTTATTTTACATTATATACCCATATATATGTTTGTTCTTTATTTCAGTGTGGTGATGTTATTTTCCCTGGGCAAATCACATTACACATGCTGCTAATCAAAAGTTCAGAGGAATACACTAAATGAGGAGATAATGAGGGGGGAAAAAGAGATTTCCTGCCTTCAGTTTTTTCAAAGTGATACAGTTAAGTGAGTGTGCTTCAAGTCATGTCCAAATGTGAGGGTGTAACTATGGGACCTTTTAAGGTGGAACAAAAAAATCCAAATAAGAAACTGGTGAAGAAAAAAGCCAGCTTTATAAATAATTATATATTGCTTGAACACTCTTAAGAAATAAAATTGTTATGCCATACCATTCCCTTTCACCGAGGTGGTTCACTCAAGGGCATCTATTGTATCTTGGCGTGGTATTGGGAATGTGATTTAAGTGATTTAAAAAAAATTCTCATGGCACAACATGACGATATTAAGCATACACAAGTCAAAAAATAACAGGTTTGCTGTTTATTTGACATTGGCTTGTAGGCTATTTCCTTTTAAGGCCATTTTAAAGAACACAACAATCAGATTAACTGATTTCACTTGCATTTTAATGTCATGCTTATATAACCAGAAGCCAAACAGGGTCATCAGACTGAATGTAGGAAAAAGTTTTAATGTCATTTTGCACCTCTTTGTATGATGGCATCAATAGGAAAGGAATCAAAGAACAATATCAAAAAAGTTGGTAGTTTCTGTAAAAAGATTAAAAATGCAGTACAATCAGAAATGCCTTGCCTAGTAGTACATTGATAAGAGGCACAAATATTAAAAATGAGAGCATTCAACAACTTCTTGGAAAGTGAAATGTACTATATCCTAACCCTTATAGTCTCATATTACATTTCACAGAAGTGGCTTAATATTTTTTCAATGAAATTGTAATATATCTAGCAATTTCATAGTGTCATGATGCTTAAGTTTCACCTGTTTAATATTGGCTTATGATTAATGATGGGGCAATATTTGTGGATTAGTACAGTGAAGATAAAAACATAAGGAGATTCTAAAAGATCTTGGGCTTTTATGTAAAATAAAGTATCAGCTTCCTTATTTGTGATATTAAATTGGTTGTTCTAACAGGGAGTCACTAGATTAGCCGTAGACTATATCTTGCTGTTTTGTTTTATATTATTGAAAATAAAAATTCTGAACAAAAATGGCAAATGATGTTTGTTGCATTAATTCTCATTTACAAGCCACAATGTACATACTCATTTAGGAAGAATGGCAGATTTGTGGCGGTAAAATTAATCTATATAGATGAATTCTGCAAAGTAGAAATCCGAGTAGGTGGAAGACTACAAACCAGCGGCTCCATTCTCAATACTGCTCCTGATTTCCTGAATGACTTCTGTGCCTGTTTTGATGCACAGAACAATGAGCCTGCAACAAGTTCACCTCTCCACTTGACAAGCAGGTAATTTGTCTGTCCACAACAGATGTGAGGAGAGCTTAAAGTAGAGTGAATACCTGCAAAGCTGCTGGGCCTGACAACATGCCTGGCTGGGTGCTGAAAGACTGTGCAAACAAGTTGGCTGAGGCCCTTCACAGATGTCTTCAACATTTCCCTGAGCCAAGCGATTGTCCCATCATGCTTGAAAACCACCAAAATAATTACGTTCCTGCAGAAATCTACTGTAACTTGTCTGAATGATTACCTTCCTGTAGCATGCCCTCCAGTTATTATGAAGTGTTTCAGTGACTCCTAATGCTTAATGTTCAAGCCAGCCTACATTACACCTGTTTTGCTTTTTTAGTTTTTCATTATCGTAGTAGAAGTAGAGTGTTCTGTGTCTATTTTATTATAGCTTACTGTTAAATCTCACACCACCACCTGTCTTCTAAAATGATTTAAAGCGCTTGGTTTCATTGTTTTCTCACTAGTGGGAGAAAGTTTGCCTAATTGCAGCTTTCTCAGAGTTCTGACTTTATAAGGCAGTTTCTGCAGTATATTAGCCAGAATGGTTTACGCATGCAGACATTTTGTTTTCAAAATCAGTTTTTGATGCATTTTTATGTTCATTGGTGACTAAATACAGATCGTAAGAACAGTCAAAAAAGATTCCAATGCAGTATTCTATATAGAAATATGTATGACTACCTAATTCTATAAAATTTTTCATTTTATGGTGTATACGTAAAAACGATGTTCAAATTAGTTATGCTTTTTGTTCATCAGGAACCAACACAAAGAAACCCTCCGCCCCTGACATGTTTACAGAGTCGGACGACATGTTCGCTGCAGATTTTGATGCAAGTGTTAGAGATGAAAAAAATACAATACCCTCAAATAAAAATTCAACTATAGGTGACTGCTAACATTGTTAAACAAACTCATTTGTTCTTTTTCTACAGAGTGCCAGGCTCAGGGCTGTCGGAGTTGGTAAAGACTTTAAGGAAAACCCTAATCTCAGAGACAACTGGACTGATGCTGAAGGATATTATCGTAAGTGTTGTTCCTTGTTCAAGAATGTAAATGACCAGTTTTTGCAGTTGGTGGCAATAAAATCGCACACAAATATCAGCATTTTGGTAATTCTTGACTGTGTGTGTATGGCTATACCCATCAAATAAAATTTAATATCAGAGTTTGGTGTGAAACCAAGTGAACTGAATAAATATGTATTACATCTTCCTCTTCGGCCAACCAGGTGTGAACATTGGTGAGATGCTGGATAAGCGCTACGATGTCTATGGCTACACGGGCCAGGGTGTATTCAGCAATGTTGTCCGAGCCAGAGACACTGCCCGTGCTGGCCAAGAGGTGGCAGTCAAGATCATCCGCAACAACGAACTAATGTGAATGCACAGTAATTTAACATCTACATAAAAGTAGGGCTGGGTGATCTGGCAAAAATATATCAAGGTCTTTTTTCAGGCTGGCACAATATCATGTTGTTTTTCCCTGTTGGTTTTTATTGTGCTAGTTTCTGAACAGAGCAAACAAAATATTTGTTTTTAATATTACAAAATATTACAAAGTACCTTTTCAACCTAATTTAAACTTCCCCAACAAACAATTTTTTCTCAAATGAAAACTGTTGTGCATGTAGCATGCATAGCATATAATATTGAATAATATGTACATCACCTTTTCTAATGTCTTTTAGTAGTCTTTATTTAAAAGTGCAGTAAATGGAAAGGTGATTTACAGGCAAGTAAGACTTTAAATGTCTAAATAATGACTATATTAGCTGATTTGGTTTACATAGAAAATGAGAATTGGGGAAAAAGTAATATATTCTGGAAAATCCTCCACAGTCATGGAATAATCAGTGACCTTCACCTTGTTAATATATGGGAGGTGAGTTTTCATCTACTGTCTGAAAGGCACCTTATTACCACTGTGAATCTTTAGATTAGAAACTTTATCTTGTAGCAATGGATAGCATTTAAACAATAATAAGGCTATGTTCCTGACATTAACCCTATCCATTCTTCTGAGAAGACTCTCCACTATATACTAGAGCATGGCTGTGGGTATTTGCCCATTTAGTCACAACATCATTAGTGAAGTCAAACACTGATGTCAGTGGAGGTTGCCTGGAGCGCACTTAGGGTTCTAGTTCATCCCAGTGGAGTTGAAGTCAGGACTCCAGCAGCGACTCAAGTTCTTCCATTGTAACTTTGGCAAACCATGTCTTCATGGAGCTGCTTTGTGCAAATGGGCATTTCATGCTCTAGTTTGGGCCTTTTAGTTACAGTGAAAAGAAATTTTAAGTCTTGTTTTAGACATTTGTGATTCTAGACAATTGTGTGCTTCCAACTTTGAAGCAGCAGTTTGGGGAAGGCCCACTTATGGGTGTGATGGTAACATGCATTAGTGTATGTACTTCATTTGTGACTAGTCAAAACACTAATTAAAGATGTTTAAAATTGCATAGAGTGGATATCAAAAGCATACACACCCCTGCTACAAAGCCAGGTTTTTGTGATATAAAAAATGAGACCACAATAAATCATTTCAAAACTTTTCCTACCTTTAATGTGTGACCTATACAATTCAATTGACAAACAAATCTGTTAGGGGGAAAAAATAAAAAACCTACAATAAGCTGGTTGCATAAGTGTACACACCCTTAAACTAATGCTTTGCTGAAGCACCTTTTGATTTAATTACAGCATTCACTCTTCTTGGGTAGGAGTCTATCAGCATGGCACATCTTAACTTTTATTTTTGTCTGGTGAAGGTATTCTTTTGTTGATTTGAATTTATGGTTGGAGTCATTGTTGTGTTGAAAGGTGAAATTCCTCTTCATCTCCAGCTTTCTAGCAGACACCTGAAGATTTTGGGCCAAAAGTGACTGGTATTTGGAAATATTCCTTTCACCTTGACTAAAGCTCCAGATCCAGATGATGAAAAGCATCCCTAAAGCATGACACTGCCACCACCAAAGCTTCACCGTGGGTATGGTGTTTTTTTGGTGATGTGAAGTAGTGTTTTTGCGCCAAACGTACCTTTTGGAATTGTGGCCAAAAAGTTCAACCTTGGTCTCAACAGACCATAACACATTTTCTAACATGCTTTTGGGAGACTTAACATATTTTATTACAAATCTGCGCTGGGCCTGGATTTTTTTTCTTTCTAAGAAAAGGCTTCCGTCTTGCAACCCTACGCCATAGTCTAGACATGGAGAATACAGGAGATTGTCACATGTAGTACACAACCAGTACTTGTTAGAAATTCCTGCAGCTCCTTCAGTGTTGCTATAGGCCTCTTGGCAGCCTCCCTGACCTGTTTTCCTCTTGCCTTTTTGTCAATTTTGAAGGGAAGTCCAATTTTTGGCAACATCAGTGTTGTCTCCTATTTTCTCCACTTTTTGATGATCGTCTTTACTGTGTTCCATGGTATATCCAATGCTGTGGAAATTTTTTGTGCCCTTTTCCTGACTGATCAACAATGTGATCCCTTTTATGCTGTGTAAGCTCTCTGCGAACCATGGCTTTTGCTGTAGCAGGCAAATGAGAAAATGTCAGGGAAATCCTACTAGGACAGCTGAACTTATTTGAGACTCTATATCAGAGTCTCTAATTTATGGCAGATGTGTACCCAAGAAGAGGGAATGCTATAATTTAATCAAAAGGTGCTTCAACAAAGTATTAGTTTAAGGGTGTGCACACTTATAAAACCAGCTTATTGGATGTTTTTAATTTTTTTATTTTTTACCCCTAAGAGATATTTGTCTTTCAAGTGAATTATACAAGTTATAGGTCATAGTAAAGGTGGGAAAAGTTTTGAAATTATTTATTGTGGTCTTATTTTTTTACATCACAAAAACCTGGCATTTTACCAGGGGTGTGTACACTTTTTATATCCACTGTATATACTGGTACAATTTTGCCATTCAGTGGTATGGCATTTCAATTAATCATATCTACAATTTACGTTTGACTATCTGAAACATGAATTCCAGATACTGCTGTTAAAATTAGAGATATCTAAAGTACAAAAATTTGAAATATATGACTCAAAATGAAATTGTAGAATAGCACAGTTGGTCAAAACCAAAAAAAAAGTGGAGATATGTATCTTAAGTTAAGCTGCATGAAAATTTTGGATATCTTAAGGGCATTCTTTTGAAATATTTAGAAATTCTGAATAGTCATAAGAGTAGCTAATGTATCTATCTTGAATTCAAAATAGGCTTGGTAGGTCATGTGAAGTGTGTTTTGAGAGCAAAGCCATTCATGGCTTTATCTGTTCAGTGATGTGGATGAGGGAAAGTAAGCTGCATCGTTACAGAAAAGCAACAAATTTATGATTTAGTTGTCCCAAGCCTAAAGGGTCATGGAAAATGTCTTGAAAATGTCCTAAAATGAGTGGGGACCCTGTGTGAGTTGCAGTAAGTTTTCGGCACATAGTTTGGGATGCTGTCTCGGTGGTTAAACAAGTTTGTCATGTTATTTCTTTGACATGCCAATCTTGCATATTTTACTAATAACCATTGGTTGCACTCTGTCAGTTATAGGGAACTGTAGGATTTCACACAACGGTCATTGAATATTTTGTCTTCACTAATTCCTCGATGTTATACATTCTGCTGGGTTGCCAAACAAAATAAAGTGGAGAATATACATTATGGAACTACCTCATAGTTATTATTGCTTTCTTCATGTCTCTCAGTGAGAACATGAGCTTGCCTAGTGAATAAAGTCTGGTTCATAAAGCAACTTGGGATTCCATATCTGAGCATTTTTTGGCGCACCTGACAATGTGTTTTGCATATCTACAGTACATCCGGAAAGTATTCGCAGCGCATCACTTTTTCCACATTTTATGTTATGTTACAGCCTTATTCCAAAATGGATTAAATAAATTTTTTCCCTCAGAATTCTACACACAACACCCCACAAAGACAATGTGAAAAAAGTTTACTTGAGGCTTTTGCAAATTTATTAAAAATAAAAAAATTGAGAAAGCACATTTACATAAATATTCACAGCCTTTGCCATGAAGCTCAAAATTGAGCTCCGGTGCATCCTGTTTCCACTGATCATCCTTGAGATGTTTCTGCAGCTTAATTGGAGTCCACCTGTGGTAAATTCAGTT